>CACVCL010019766.1:0-97931 GCA_902729485.2 Mus minutoides | reverse complement strand
TTATCCTTTTTTAAAAAGTCTTTTATATTTTATTAGATAAATACAAATTGTATGAACTTATAGGCTATGATGTTTCAACACATTGCATTGTACAATGACCAAACCAGCATAATTATTATACCCATTACTTCAAATGTTTATCTTACCTTTAAAGACTTATAAAACCTTCACTTTTATCTATTTTAAAAATCCCATTGTTAGGAACTACAGCCCTGGTGCTGTGTAATAGAACGCCAGCGCTCATCCTAGCCCCCAAGCCCACCTTGTAGGTATATTGTCCTGGTTATGACTCTCTTCCACCCCTACCCTCCCACCCTAAACCTCTGGCACCAAGTGTCTTACACTCTCTCTCTAAATTTCCTTAATTCCATATACAAACAAGATCTTTACTTCAAGGGGAGCCACAAACCACTTCTTGAAAAGTAGTCTTTATTTATCCAAGGACTCCCAGCTCAGGGTCAGAGACGGCTCAGGAGGTAAAAGTATGTATGCACATGCTTGTGTGCACGCATATGCTAGTAATTATAATAAAAATAATGATGATGCCAAGATACATAATTACTTAATCTAGTTCTTCCTTCCTCCTTTCCTTCTTTCCTTCCTTCCTTCCTTCCTTCCTTCCTTCCTTCCTTCCTTCCTTCCTCCTTTCCTTCCTTCCTTTCTCCTTTCCTTTCATCCCCAAACACGCATTGAGTATCCACTATGTGCTGGACACTGTTCTAGGATTTCAGGCTCTAACAGGAACCAAAACAGCCCAATGTTCCTACACTTATAGAGCGAGTACGCTAGTTGCAATGTTCCTACACTTATAGAGCATGTATGCTAGTTGAAGGAGATAGGCAACAGCTAAGTCTGAAAAGTATCTGGTAGTTTGCAAAGAAACCTAAAATGAGGACAGAGGGTAGAGTGCTCCGAGATTGAGGTGCCCTTTTACATGCAAATCTGTAACTGGTCACTGAGTAGGTAGTACTTCTTCCTGGGAACAATGAGAAAACAACCATGCTTCCTCCTCCACCCATGGGCTTGTCTTTTTTATGCTTGGTGAAATTAAAAAAAAAAAGAAATAGCCTCAGAACTTGTCTGGTTAGCCTCATATGATTATATAATTTCTCTGGCTGTTTCTTTTCCAAGAAGAGTCACGCTGGGTAGGTAATATGTTTAAAGTGGAAGAATCTTTGCCTTTGGGCTTGTTTTGGCCCGGTCTACATCAGTGAGAACAGAGGGTGCAGCAGTCTCTCTGCACTCTTGGAATTGGTCCCTACTCTCCAGATCTCTCTTGTCTGGGTGGGAGTGAGAGGGTGCTGATGGAAGGGTCGGAGATGTGAGGCAGGAGAAAGGCAAATTTAAGAAGAGCAGTATGCAATCCGGTTTTTCTTCCTCTGGGGACGTCTGTGTTTTATCACCTATTCCTGATATACATTTATGAATATTCAAATATTGTTAGCACCAAGACACTCCAAGTCCCGCCTAACTATGTGACTCTTGACCTGCGTTGCCAGGACAATGACCTTCAATCCCACAATCCACTTGGCTCAGTCTCCACCCTCAATGGTGTGACATCATTTTCCGTATAAATTAGGAAGTCACCCCCCTCCTCGCTCTCTTTTTCTTCTCTCTATTCTCTCCCCTGTCTTTCTCTCTGTTTCCTCTTCTCTGCCCCCCCCCTCAATAAACCTCTCCCACATGGAACCACCTTGGCCTGGTCTGCTGTTTGGTTAATCTGCCCAAAACATATATACATATATGGTATTTTTCATATCAAATATGACCTTCTTAGAATGTTCTGGTAGCTTTGAGATCCTCCCTGGGAAGAATAAAGGGTAGTTCTCATAATGCAGGACAACTATCTGGGTTTTAAAATACTGTTCCAAAGGTCATGAATTTGAGGCAAAGATGAAACGGGAGAAGATGGAGAGGAGAGAAGGGATGGAAATTATGTCAATGCATAAGTATACCTGTGTAAAAGTTTGGAAAAAAAAATAAAGTCTAAATGAAATAACAGCCTGCTTCGACCTCTGGAAATCCAGGTGGTCTTTCTTCCCTTCTACATGAGAACAGGCTCTGAAATGATCACATGTCATGTTTTTCTTTCCTCATGGCACACACTTGATTCACAAAGGTCACTTCTTGGCTCAAGGACATCCTTGTTCCACACCTGGCAGATACACAGCTGGCTCCCTTCTTCTGTACTACTTCTTCAGGTAGATCACCAGAGCCTTGTGCCTATAATTCCCCATCATCCAACGAGCTTTAAGGGTACTATTTAGAACACAGCCTTACCCATACTCTCAAACTCTTCTTTGAGCATCCTGGATCCCAAGCTTCTTGTACTGTCCATGTGAATAGGAGCCTAATGGCGCTATCATATATGAGAACTTTGCCCAGCTAAGTGGTTCATGGTTCACTTCAGTTTGTGAAACTTCTATTTTGTTCTTAGCCATTTAGAGCCTTAGCCAAATATAGACAGAGTACAATTTGTTACAAATAAATGATGCCCACAGTAATCCATGCAGCTAGGGAATTCGAGCATACAGACTTTAACCAGCTAAACAGAAATATTGTTGGACATAAGAGGCAGCCACTCAGCAGCAATCTTGAAAAAAAAAGGGGAAATGCTAAGAAAGCATTCTGGAGTAGAAACAGATGGGAAAAGAGCAAGCCAGCATATTTGTACACAGAACTCAAGAGATGAGGACAAAAGCTGAAGTTAAGATGCAGGACATCAAAGTCCAAACATATATAGTGATATATAATGTACATTACATACATTGTTTATAGTAATGCATATGTATATGTATTATACATATACATGTAATATGCATATATGTAATATGCATATATTACATGTATATGTAATATACATGTGTTTTATATATAAATATATATTTAGATAACTATATATATTATTTCAAGCAAGACTACAGAATAGCCAGTATATAGTTGTATGGGGATCTACAAGCTGTTGAACTCACTGTGAAACACTGTGGCAGCTTGGAGAGTATTTAAGATCTCAGAATCCAGTGCCCGCTTGTATATTCTGTCTAGCTATTTTGGCCAAGTGATGTCACATGGTCTCAGTTTTCTTCTCTGTACAATACAGGTCACAGATGGTACCTGCCTGAGTCATGTAGAGGGTGAAACAATGGTGAAACCAGGCACTTTCATACTGAACTGAGCTAACACATGGATAGGCGAGATCCCAAAACTATCTTTTTTTTTTTTTCTTTCCTCTCTTTATTAGATATTTTCTTCATTTACATTTCATATGTTATCCAGAAATTTTCCCTTACCCTCCCGCGTCCCCAAACTATCTTAACCAGACTGCCCCTTCTGTGTCCCCGATACCCAGTGTATTTGCATCTTTAACTGGACAGAAGAATTAGGACACTTATGTAGCTTTTCTGAGCACTTTATTTTTCCAGATTATAATTCCATTTATGAAAGTCACCAGTCCAGTGAGACTGCCACTTCTATTACACCAAGTGACTGTTTTCTCAGGTCAGGGCTGCAGGCCTGGGATCTGGCAGCTGCAAGGACTGGGCTTTGGACTGATGCTGCCTCCCTTTGCTGACCCTATGCTCTCCTCATGGATGCCTGCCAGGTCGGGCTGAGGGGGAGAGGTCTGGTAGAAAGATGTAATATTAAGTGGACCTTACTCCCTTCACGTGAGCCAGAGAGCATGGGTTTGGCTGACAATTGAAATCAACTCCTCTCTTAGAATATTTCTGAGATTGCTTTCTGGTATTCTGAGAATTGCAGCTTGCTGGAGGCAGGCAGAGCTTCACACCTTTCAACCCACCCACACTCCCTGTCCACCCCTTCCAAGACTCGAGCAAGGTTGTTGGAGTTCCTTCTTTGGTGTTCTTTACTTCAAACATGTTCTTTATGTTAAGGCCACAGATCCAAACCACCAATGGCCAACTTAATTACAGCAAACAGTTAATTAAAACAAGCTTTTTAATTCCTGTACACAGGCTGCCTTCCACCTAAGGCAAGGTTCAAGTGGTAAGCATTGGATGTGGGGAGATAAGGATAGCTTGGGTGGAGGGGATTTCCCAATGGAGATTTTTGCAGGAAAATAAACAGGATTGTAGAAGCAGACCCTAAGCATAACAAGGTAGTCATAACAACAGGCGTTTATAATAATCTTTTGAACAAAATTAGGGTTGCAAGTTGGTCATAACAACTTTTGGAAACAAAAATACGGTTGTCTTTTCCTCAAACAGGCAGTACAGAACCACTTGTGCTTAAGGTTACCGGATGAACATAGCCCAATCCTTGAGAGACAGAGGTTTACTCATAATCAGGCATGCACCTCGGTTGTCTTCTTTATTATAAGACTGCTTTCAAGCTTAAAATGGAAGCAAGCTGGTTCATCATTTATTTCCCTGAAGGGGCAACTCAGTCATTGCCTTGACTGTATTTTACTGCCCTTGCTTAGGATCTGATTCCTTTCCGGTTCGTTGCAGATCCCTGTAGTAGTAACCCTGTTGCCTGACTGCTGCAACTAACCAGGCTGGTCCCCACGTCCAGGCAGAAGCAGTCACTTCATAGCTGGAAGTGAACTGTCACGGTCATTCAATAATGGATTTCCCCAGTGCCATCATGATGGCATGGAACCAGACCTGAGATCATGATCGGCAAGACCATAGTTTCACCAAGACTGACTATGTATATTTCTTGGCCCCTCCTTTTATTTTTCCATATTATCTATAAGTTCACATTTGTACACTGATGAGGGCTCAGAGTGACTCTGTTCCTTCCCAGTGTGGCAACACGATAAATTCTTCCTGTCATTTACCATGTGTCCATGTTGGACTTTGGAGGCCGTGTGGTCTATTAGAAGGATCTCCCCACACCACGCATAGAGTCCAGTCCTCTGGCCTAATACTTTAGTTACAGAAATTCCTGTTCTGACCTTTGGTTATTATTTGTGCTGGGCTGTTTACTCTCTGCCCCAGACCTACTGTCTTTCTCCGAAGACTCCAGCAGATCTTATCTTATGACTCATCTAGGTGAACACATATTTCTCTCTCTCTCTCCCTCTTTCTCTCCTCTCTTCTGCCACATCAAGCACAGTGCCTAACACTAAGCTTTTCAGGCTAGTGTCATACACTAGGCCTCTACATCTTTGAAACATCAGGACTCATGTCTCTGAATAGTTTCCATGAAATCCTTCTAAACTGAGGGAAAAGGGAGAAGCAATACAAATCTGCTTTCTTTGGGCAGCACTCTCTAAAAACATAGCAGTCAATGCTGTCCTCCCCTGGTTTGGAGTTTTCAGATGGTTCTGCATAGGTGGCCCAGATTGTTTGGTTCTGTGCCCCCTGATAACTACTAAAAGTGTTCACAGCTAGGTATATGACAGCACTTGGGAGATGGGGGAAGAGAGGTTAGAAGTTAAGGGTTATTCTCGGTTACTTTGTAAGTTTAAGGCCAGCCTGGTCTATATGAAACACCAATTCAATAGATAGATCGACAAACAGACAGGCAGACAGACAGATATGGATGGATGGATGGATGGATGGATGGATGGATGGATGGATGGATGGAAGATAGAAATTTAAAGAGTGTTCCAGAATTTAGGCCTCTGTCAAAACTTTGGGGGAAAAAAATCAAACAAGAAAAAAAGATTGATTTATCACATACATGGTGGCCAGGAAACCCTGAACTGGTGTCTACCTCTCCCTGAACACTGGGGACATTGAGTGATGTTAGGATAAATAATGGTAGGTCTAGAATGAGAAGAGTATCTTTCTTGACAACTTTGTAGCTTTGTTATAAAAAGAAAAAAAAATGATGATTTCTCTGTCAGAGAAACTACAACTTCCTAAGATGTGAAATTGTGGTTTTATCAGAAATAATTTCTTGGTTGATTTCCTTTGTATCTAAAACAGACTAGAAACTGGGAGAGGAAGGGCAGGATTTCCATGATCACCATCAAATGCATAGGAAAAGCAAACTCTCCTGTTAAGTTTAAGCCTTGACCACTATTTTATAGACACTAAAGAAATGTCCCAGATTCACACGCCTCAATTCCACTTCATGTCCCACAACCCAGAAATCAGTGTGCACCCTGCTCAACTTCCTCTTATTCTAATCATGCACCTGCTCAGGAAAGCCCAGGCTTGAGGAAGAGTGTGGCAGAGGTGCTATTAACTGAGCTCAACATCAGACATACAAGCTACACCTACGGCCAAAGAGACCTTTCAGGGCAAAGTGCAAGACGCTTGCATGAAAACGGATATCTCACGTTGCCCATGAGATTTGGGCTGGAGCAGAAAAAAAACTATGAGAACAGGGAGATAGAGATGCCAAGAAACAGCAGTGTGTGGAATGAAACACTGCAGAGGGAAGTGTCTTCTCTCTCATCTCATTGGCTCCTGAAAACTACCTCAGTCTACATCCAGTCAGCTGTGATTTTACACTGAATCTCATGTTCCAGGTCACCCTGCCTGGCCTCTGCATACTGCAACTAAAAGGGAAAGAGAAAAGCAAACTGCTGTGCTCAGTTAATTCACTCCTGCTACCCTAGAGAATAGAGAATGTTCTAGAATGATTTCAAATATATAATTATGTCTTCTGTTAGGCCTGCCAATTTCAAAAAATGATTTGAGAGTATCAGCCTTTGGAGGGGGGCAAAACTATGAGATACACCCAGTGTTCTCAGCATGCTCGCCCTCAGAACCTGAGGACATCTCTTTTGAGATGCTTAAGAAAGCCTGGGTTTGCAGGGAGTGGTGCAGAGGTACCATTGACTGAGCCTGACATAAGACACATGAGCTCTACTAACATGCTAGCTGACTGCCAACAAGACATCTCAAGGCTAAAATGGGCTTTTGGGGGTCTTTAGACTTTGTGTGTATATGGTTTTATGAGCCTATGGTATATGTGTACACATACATGCAGGTGCACATGCCTTAGATCTCAACATCAACACAGAAGAGAACATGTGTCCCTATCTATCTATCTATCTATCTATCTATCTATCTATCTATCTATCTATCTATCATCTATCTATCTATCCATCTATTGATCTATCAATCTATCTATCTATCTATCTATCTATCTATCTATCTATCTATCTATCTATCTCTTATCTATCCCTCATTCTCCACCTATGGTGGTGCGGCAGGGAAAAGGTCTCTCCCTAACATTGGAGTTCTTTTGTTTTTTTCCTGGCCATGCTGATCTTCCTGCTTCTGTCTTCTCTGGAGCTGGAGTCACAGGTGAGTGACAGGTAAACTTGTTATATAAGTACTGAAATCTGAACTCTGGGCCTCATGATTATGCAGCAAGGGCTTTCGATAACTGAATCATCTCTTCCAGCCCCCCAGATGAGCTTTTATTTAGCCCCCAAACTGCTGCCATTGTAAGACACCATTGAAGAGTTTTGAGACCACTAAGCTCCTGCCTTATGTTGACTGGACAGAGATAGCCAAGTTCATAAGCATTAATCCGCATGATTCAAACAGAAATTGCTTATACAAATGTACATTTTTTTCTGTAACTGGATCCAAACATGTTGTGATCACATTAATTGCAGGTTGGATTTCTTGTAACATGAACTTTGAGAAAAGTATATGAAAAGAAAAAAAATCAGAAACCCAGGTTCAAATGTCATTTTCCCACTCCTGGGCTAGATGATTCTGAATGAACTTCTCAACCCTCAGGATTCTCTCTCCCTGCCTCTATAAAAGGGAGATGAATGCCTGTTTCACGGGGTTATTCTGGAAGACAGAGAAGTTATCCAGCAAGCTACTGCTGTGGCTACAGCATAGCATCACAGTCCTCTCGGGGTAGAACTGGGAAGTGCCAGGGATCCTTAAGAAGAGGTAAGAGACTCCCTTTAAGGGGGCCATCAGGCCATGAGGATGTGCTCGCAAAAGAAATTGGGTGGCCCAGTTTCAGTTTCCCAGTTATTCCTGACTCAAAATGTTGCTAATCAGCCCGACATGCATTCCCCGATGACATGCCATCTTTCTCAGACCAGTGAGGTGGCCCAATTTTGGACTTAAACCTCCAGAACTCTTGCTCCATATGTAACATGTGTTGGGTATTTTGTTATAGCAACAGAAAGCTAACTGATACAGGCAGGCAGCATGCTAAGCACTCCACTGTGTATCTAATTTACCCAATAAGCTTACAAAGTAGCTGGACTGTATAAGTTTGGTAAGGGCGTTGCAACTAAGTTACCCAATTAAGCCCACAAATGCGTAACAAGGGTAGCAAAAGAGTACTCCTAACTTGACGTTTTACTGTTTCAGGATGAGAAAGATTCCAGACAAAACAATTAACAGCAACTACTTACTGGACTGTCACTTCCAAATCGCTTGTATGTTGATATGCATAGATTTTTCACCGTCTCGGGACTCTCTATATCATAATCTTTGGGGAAGGCTTCTCTGTTACGGTGCCTTCACAGGGAAAAAGAAGAAATTAAAGTTCCTTACTGAGCATGCATTGCATTTAAAGACTTTAAATTTGCTATATTCAGTGAGATCATTCCAATTACAAATGTGTCAAAGTCACAATGAATGATGCATTTCTCCCCTCCTTTCAAGGAATGCTGAAACTACTCCCTCAAAACAACCTGGCCTACTCAATAAAGCAAAGACTGTCGCAGGAACGCCAACTTAACTAACACAGTAATTACTCTGTAGCTCCAGTGAACTGAATCTTATTTAATAACGTAGATGAATTACTGACAGTAAATTCTAAAATTAAGATATGGGAATAGCTTTAAAAGGCAACCTGTCACTTTAGAAGTTCTCTCTACAAGGAATTTTAATTATACTGTTTTTCAAACGAGGCAGGATGTACTGATTGGTAACCTGTGTGGTCCCTGTTTCCAAAAAGCACCTTAGGAGGCTGGCAGCCACAAGCTAAAAAATAACAAAGCCCCACTCCTTAAAGTGAAAGTGGAGATTAAACATTCAAATTATCTTGGGTAAAAAGGTGGTTGGGGGTAATTTTAAAAGGAGATAGAAAGAGAGAAATTTGGTGTGACAAGACAGGGAAAGGAAGGTTTGTGGTTGACTAAGTTGTCCTAGGGCGTTGTTGTTGTTGTTGTTGTTGTTGTTGTTGTTGTTGTTGTTAGATAAAGGAAGCTGAGACCAAATATCCTGCGGAAGGGACCCAAAGGGATGCCGGGCAGGAACTGTGCATGGGATACTCAACATTTCATCCAGCCATCTGTTTATTCAGCTACAACTTGTAAGGTCCTGCCTGGAGCACGGTGGTGTGTCCCCTCTGAAACTCAGGCATACATTTGATTTCCTCAGTGGTGGTGCTGAGAGATGGGACATGGTGGAGGTGTGAAGGGTGGGTAAGAGGTAATTAGATCATTAAGATGCACTCTAGCCTTTCCTTAGTTTTGACAATACTAGATGATTTCCCCCTCTTAAGAGACCAGATTAGTTACCACAAGAGCAGACTTATGTGTGACTATCACTTGCACTACTTGACCTATTTTGTACTTATCTGACTCCTGTTTGGCCATGATATAGTGAAGCCGAGAGTCCTTTCCGAGCCGTGAGCTTTCTTTTATGAATTACCCAGAATCACGGCCTGGATATGAAATCCTCCTATAGGTTCATGTGTTTTAACGCTTGGTCCCCGGCTGTTTTGGAGAGTTAAAGAACATTTTAGGATGTGGGTTCTTGCTGGAGAAAGTGAGTCCTTGCAGGTTGTATTAGCCCCAGCCTGTCTTCAGCCAATCAGCACCAGCAGCTACATCATGAGGGACAGGTGACACTGTCATCGACTTTACAAGATCCCACTAACAAAACTGCTCTCTCCCTCCTCTGTCTAGCCGGATCTTGGTATTGTTATTCCTAGAGCCCATCACTGGCCTCATATTTTGTAAGCCTGCATCCTTTCTTACTTGCTGGCTGGCTTTAATAAAGATCTTACAGCCAATAGCTAGGCAGGAAGTATAGGGTAGAACTTCTAGCAAAGAAAGGGTTTCTGAGATACACAGGATATTTGCACTATACGTTCAGCTATACTTTATCCTTCTCAGATCTCTGATGATACTGACTTACTGTAGTTTTAAGAGTAGCAAGCGTCCAGCTCCTCCCCACAAGGCTTCAGCTGGTTTCTCACTTCTTCTGCCTTCTCAGTTCTCTTAATACGTAAAAACCAGGTCACTGGCTCAATTTTCTATCACTACTAAGTTATCGCTACTAAGTCTAGACACAGTTTACCTTGTTAGAAAACTCAGAAATGAGCTAAACTCACAAAAAATTTCAACGTAACTTTTTACTTTAACAAAACGCTCTTTACGCCGGGCGTGGTGGCGCATGCCTTTAATCCCAGCACTCGGGAGGCAGAGGCAGGCGGATTTCTGAGTTCGAGACTAGCCTGGTCTACAAAGTGAGTTCCAGGACAGCCAGGGCTATACAGAGAAACCCTGTTTCGAAAAACCAAAAAAACAAAACAAAACAAAACGCTCTTTACAATGACTGCTCTCTGTAATCAACCACCTGTGTCCCAGGGTAAAAATGACTGGATAGAAACATGATGTGAAGTTTATGAAAGGTCTGAGGATACAAGAGCTTAAGCTGTAAGTGTCTAAGAAGGTGTTTTAAAGTGTGGAAATGCAATTCGTAAAGGTATAATAAGAAAGTGAATTAAAATATGAAATATGAAAAAATGTTTCAGATCTCTTCCAGATCTGTGGCATTAAGACTTCAAAAGTTTAGAGTTTTAACATTAACCAGTGGAGTTCTGATAAGCTATTAATTTGGCTTCAGTGAGCACTGGCTACTGTTATCACGGTCACAAGCTCAAGATTTTAAATTTTCTTTGGTTGTCTTCTAAGTGGAGTCTTAAAAGTGAGTCTTTGCCGGGCGTGGTGGCACACGCCTTTAATCCCAGCACTTGGGAGGCAGAGGCAGGCGGATTTCTGAGTTCGAGGCCAGCCTGGTCTACAAAGTGAGTTCCAGGACAGCCAGGGCACACAGAGAAACCCTGTCTCAAAAAAAAAAAAAAAAAGTGAGTCTTTATTGTGCTAAAAACATCTGTCTAATCTCTATACCACTCGTCATCTGGATAGAGGAAAGAAGTGTTCATATTTTTAACTCAAAATCATTTGGGGTCCCCCAAGCTTCTGCTATGACTTAAAGGCATGAGTCTACTGCTGTTTCTGCTGTACTGTGGATTTTAGTACAGATTCCCAAACAATGGTGATGATAACATATCTAAAACTTATCTCTTTTGTAAGCTTAAAAATCTGGAAGCTTCAGAGAACTAACCTGAGTCCACCTCTCATAGGTCTTGGACAGTATTTATCTACAGTCCATATAGATAAGTACCTGGACAATACTTAATTATAGTCCATATAGACACATACAGAAACAATCAGCCTGTTCCCCCACCTGCCTATTCTGCTATTCCTGAGAATGGGATCTCTTTCCTCTTTCTCCTTTCACCAATCTTGGGACTCCCCTACCTGAGTTACCAGGACCATGGACCTAAAAGTTCAAATGTACACCTAAGAAAAAAAAATTCCCCTAAATGCCTTAATTTTATGTTCTGCTCCTAATATGTATGTGTTCCAGCATCCTGCCTGGTCCATTCGTTCCTTCCAAATCTGCATCTTGGACAGCTTCAAAATGGCTAGCCCCAGGTGGCCAGCCTCACAGTTGCTGCCTGCACATCCCTAGCCCCAGATGGTCCCATAGAGCCTGGACAGTGAGTGAAACAGTCTCTTCTTCCAGGACTTGGCCAGCATTCCGGCTCCCTTGAGTCCCTAAAGATGCTGATGCCCCCAGACAAGCAGTCTAAAGAGCCTACCTACATTCCTGCCTTGCCATAGCCCCTGTTTTCTCAACTTTTATAATAAACAAAAGGGAGAAATGTTAATTCCATCCAGCTTTCAGTGACTCAGTGCCAGCAGCTATATCATCACTAGTCTTCAAATGTGACTTGTGTTCCCCTTTCAAAAGACCCCACCATCACAGACCTCTCTTGCTCTGTCTGTCTGCCCCTGTCTCTCTCTGATGCCTCCAATCCAAGACAGCCTTTATTTTAACTCCTTGCCCAGCAAGAATGCTCTTGAGTGAGGTCTGTTGTGTGGTGTGATCTCTGCAGCATACCTTGGCCCTCACCTGACAAGGTACTCTACCTCGGAAACCCTAACAGTTTGGCCTTGAGGTTAGACATCAAGTCCCTGATTCCTGTCTGCTGTCTGCTTCCTGGCTGAGGGTGTGTTAAGACCAGTCAGCTCAGGTTCTTACCCCCACATTTCCTCAGGTGTACTACACAGCATGTCTTTGAACTGTGGGCCATAATAGCCCCTTTCTTGCTTAAGTTGCCTCTTGTCAGGCCTTTGGTCACAGCAACAAAGGAAACAGCGAATCCACCCAGCCACCAGCATTTTGTCTGAGGAAAGACTGAGGGTATGCGGCATTTTGTTGGGCTACATTTGCAAGAGGCACAACAATGCATTGGAGGAATAAACCTCATGGTGAAGTACCTTCAGCTACTCACAGCCTCTGTAGATACTCACATAACTAAGTAATCAGGAGGGAAAACCTTGAATTGAACAATTTCTTCCAGCTATGAGGAGACTTTTACTATATTATGGTGCCCAATGTATGACCCATGTGTGTCAGGTCATCTGCAAAAGCATGCCCAACTCCCTATGGTCTCCCATTATTGATCAACCCCTCATATCTGTTGACCATCTGTATGACTGAGAAATACCTGTTAAGGTCCATTGCTACTTAAATTGCATTGATTAGTTAGTTCTTTGTATAGTTTGGACACAGACCTTCTCCCAGATGAATAGTTGGTTAATATTTCCCCTCTCCTTGCTGTTTCCAATGCTGTGATGAAGCATTGTTTCTTTTTTTGGTGAGGGGGGGCTTTGAGACAGGGTTTCTCTGTGTAGCCCTGGCTGTCCTAGAACTCACTCTGTAGACCAGGCTGGCCTTGAAATCAGAAATCCGCCTGCCTCTGCCTCCCAGGTGCTACCACCATGCCCGGCTGAAGCATTTCAAATGATGTAATCTAGTTTGTCTGTTTTTGCTTTTGGTCCTATTATTTTTTGAGGGGGAGGATCTTAAAATATTGGGAAGTATCCCAAACTTAGAAGATGTCCTGGTTCTAAAACCAGCAGCTTTTTAAAATTCTTGGACAGGTTGTTTTTAAAGCTCAAATTTAACAATAATAATTCTTTGGCTTAAGCTCACTAGGTTGTTATGAAGATTTGAATATAAAAATATTTAAAAAACAGAGCAGAAAAGCAACAGGGAAAATTTTTAACATTGAACTACTTTAGAATCCTAAAATAATGCAACATATGTCATTAAAAGTCATAGGTGAACAGAAGAGCCTCTGGGCGGTTAAAGCAATTCTCAGCAAAGGGAGTAATGCAAGTGGCACTTCTCTATGTGCTTTTGAGTTGTACTGTAGAGTCATAGCTGCAAAGGTAGCATAGTGCCAGCACCAAAGCGGGCATCCAGGATGACACAGATGCAAACCCACTCAGCTCCAAGCATGTAATTTCTGACAAAGATAGCAAAAAATACATATAGAGAAAGGGACGATGATTCTGGGTAAACTGGGTATTTACTATTAAAAAAGTAATCTGATCCCTATCTCTCACCATGCACAAAAATCAGTTCCAAATAGATAAAAGACCTCAATATAATGTGCGGGACTCTGAAACTTTTAGAGGAAATCATTCATGGGATGGGGTAGGCAAGGGTTTTATCATCGATAAAGCCACTGAGGAAATAGGACCAAAGCTTTTTAATTTCACAAGGTCCCATTTCCATTGGTCAATTGGAAATAGTTTATCAAGTGAAAAATACCACCTACAGAATAGGGAAATGTCTTTAGCATCTTTACATCTGACAAAGGAGTAATTTTATGTAGCACATACAAAGAACTCAGAAACCTAAAGGACAGGAACTCAAAACCAATACAGGACTAATGAAATAGGCAGGTCTGAAAAGATGCAAAATAAATGATCAATATTTATCAAGCATCCAATTTGGCCATCCACCATAGAAATGCAAATTAGAACCACGCTGGTATTTCATTCATCTCACTAGAATTCATCATAATGACAAATGGTAGCAAAGATGTGGACAAAGGGGAGAGCCCTTATACACTGCTGAAGGGAGTGTACTAGTTCCGCCACTATGGAAATCAGATGGGAGAATGTCAGAAACTTATGAAAAGAGCTACCTTATGATTCAGTTCTATTGCTCCTGGGTATTTATTTGCTCAGTGGCCTCTAAGTGAGTCCACTGTGTCAACATTCCCAATAGCCAAGTCATAGAAGCAGTTCAGATGCCCTCAGCATAGGAACGGATGTCAGCCACAGGGAAGGAAGTTAAGCTATCTCCAGGAAGGTGGAGACAACTGGTGATAATCATATCAAAGTAAGCCACTCTTAGACAAATATGTGTGTGCATTTACTTCTTTTTTCCTAGATTCTACTTGCTTAGATAAAAATCACACACATATAGGACATGAAAGCAGATGTAAAAATGTCTAGAGGAACACAGGAGAGGGGTAGGACAGGTGGAGAAAGAGGAAGGTAGAGGAGAATAGTGGAGACTGCTTTAATAAGCACCATATGTTTGTATGAAAAATGACCTTATGAAACTCTGCATCATGTTCAACAAGGAAGCACAATGAAACTTAATTTAAAAGGATAATCGTGCTACAATCCACAGAGCCAGAGAGGCTAAGGAACAAGGAGGGCTTAAGTGAGAGGTGCAAGGATCTCGCAGAGAAGGGGAAGTAGATTTCTCAGCTGGAGAAGGGGCAGGTGGGGATGGAGCAGGAGGGATCAGATGTGGGCGGAGGAGGGGATGAATGGAGAGAGTACCAGGAAAGATGAGGGCATTGTGGGAAAGAGGCAGAAACCAAGAACACCGGAAACTGTGGAATCTACAAGGGTGACACTATCGAGGATTTCCAGGGACACAGAGCCTCAACTGGCCATTCTCTATAACCAGGCAAGACCTTGCTGGGACATCAACCTAGCTACAAAATCTTCAACCTACGGTTTATCCTGCCTGCATAGTGTGCTGAGACTCGACGTAATCGTCATCAGAGAGAGCTCACAGATTCCACCCAGCAACGGATAGGAGCAGATGCAGAGTCCCACAGAGCCAGTTTTCTTTGCTAGGGGCAACTGGACACTGTTTCCTAGAATGAGATACTGCCTAGTTATAGAACTAGAAGTAAAGCCCACTTGATTCTTATACAAATTTTGCTGTCATTTTGTATTTTCACATTATACATGGGCTGGTGAGACAGATTCCAAACCGTGAGCTATATAAAAAGCAGCCTGGAATGCTGACCCTGTTGTCAGGGCGAACAAAGACCAGCACAAGCAGATCCCATGATGCCCCGAGGATCCACCTAGTTGGAGCAGAACCTCTACAGACAATCACATGAGCCCTCCAGACCTCCATTCTTCTTCAAAAGGATCTGGCCGAGTTGCTACTTGGGCCCTGTGGGAGCTGGAGGAGTCCGTCATGACTTGTGTATGATTCTACATCCTATGGATCTGCAAGCTGCAGTAATACTCCACGTGAGTTATCAGGCTCAACAAATTATCCCAGAGCTTCAGATGAGGCAGGACGCCTCAGCTCCCTTCAGGTTGCCTCACCACAAGGGAACCCTAATCCCCGCTGATGGAAGAAAGGTGGATTTAGGGCATAGGGTTCCTCTTGTACGGAGGGGGATAGGTTATAATCTGGGGTTTCTGTGGTCTCTTGTCTATAGGGAGTGGAACTTTGCAAAGAAACTTTTGTTTTTCTTTTTTTTCCTTTTCCCTCACTGTGGCACATTTCATACTGTTCTAGAACCATCCATTAATGTATCCACCTCTCCTGAGACTGAAGGCTTCTTAGACATGGAGATTATTTTTGATTCATCTTGGTGATCTGGTGACTCGCATAGTCTGACACATTAAAAATGATTAGATCTTTCGTGATTGATGGACAGGTTGAATCTTCCTACATTCTGTTACTGCCACCCTAATAGAAATGCTGAAAGCAGAAGCTTTCAAACGTGTCCATAAAGATAAAAGAGTATCCCGGCTCAGTTTGCAAAAGCACCAGTCAGGAGGGGCTGATCATGCATACAGACAAGCTAGCTCTCTGCAACGCCAAGCTTGTCTCCGGAGGAATTGTAAATCTACCTGCTAAACTGGAACACTCTCGCTATACATATGCATCGCACCGATTGCAAAGGGTTTGGAATATGAGAAGTATTTGACAGGAGAACAATGAAAGTCTGAGCCCAGTTCCAGCTTCTGGTTACTTGACAAGAGACACATTTTTCTTTGCAGATTTCAAAGATGTTAAAAAAATGTTTAGTTAAGGCTCCAGATGGCAGAATATATTAACTTTAGGCTTTAGAATTATTAATGGAGTTCACAGCTATGCTGTCAGCTATTGTATTTTCTGATGTAAATGTAGGGCAAATAAGAAGAGAGATAGCTTTTTCTATTAAGTTTCACAATCCTCAGTGATCTAAAAGAAAATTACCCTGGAGAGTCAGCTATATTCCCTGACACATTAGAAACTTAAAACCAATACAGGCAAATACTGCAGAGAGAGATTTGATGATCCTTTTAAAGATTTCATAGGCAAAAAGATTAACATGCCGAGCCAGTGTTATTTAGTGGTTTATACATTAAACCAACAAGGACATTTAGACATACTTGCGTCATTGTAGAGGAAATGTTATGTTCTTAGGAGGAATCGCGACTTCCTATAGTAGTGAACAGGGACTTTATTAGTGTATCCCATGCAGTGGGTGATTTGCACATCTGCACCATGATCCTAAACTCTGCAGCCTAGGCTGTGCTCTAGAAAAGACTACCTGATGAAGGTGGGTGTCGCAGAGTTTCTTCATTCAACATATATGGAGTGGCAGGCAAATCAAGAATTTTCACTCTGATAAATTTTCTACGTAGAGCTCTCCAAAACCAAGAAATCCCACAGAGAATATCATGAGGGGGAAGAATGAACACAGCAGTTGGAGGCATAAACAGTTAAGGAAATGTCAGTCTGATTGACTGCCAAACATATGACTCCCAGACAGCTGAAGAAACACACATCAAGCAAGGTGACAGTGCAAGTGGTTACACCACCTGCGACACTCTTCATGATACGACATCCAGTGGAGGCAATGACAGCCATCCTGCTCACACGGAGAAAGCTGGACCTCAATTACCTTCATATCCTAGTACACTTCTCAGGGTCTCTGTGAACTCCAAAAAATAGCTTGTATCAGTTGACCGAAGAGACTCTGAGCCTTGTATGGTAGGTAGTTCAGGCCCCGTAATCCCAGCATTTGAGAGGCAGGAACAGAAGGATCATGAATTCAAAGCCAGCTGTGGCTATGTGGTAAGAGTCTATGACACTTTAAAAAAGAAGGGGAGGGGTGTTCTGGCAACTGTTGGAAGGATGGGACTCGAGAAAGAGAAAGTCTTTAAACATAAATTACACACCCACTGTACTGGCTAGGTTTGTGTCAACTTGACACAGCTGGAATTATCACAGAAAAAGGAGTTTCAGTTGGGGAAATGCCTCCATGAGATATAGCTGTGAGGCATTTTCACAATTAGTGATCAAGGGCCCCTTGTGGGTGGGACCATCTCTGGGCTGGCAGTCTTGGGTTCTATAAGAGAGCAGGCTGAGCAAGCCAAGGGAAGCAAGCCAGTAAAGAACATCCCTCCATGGCTTCGGCATCAGCTCCTGCTTAAGTTCCAATCCTGACTTCCTTTGGTGATGAACAGCAGTATGGAAGTGTAAGCCGAATAAACCCTTTCCTCCCCAACTTGCTTCTTGGTCATGATGTTTGTGCAGGAATAGAAACCCTGACTAAGACACCCACTATGGTTCACTATAGTACAAAAGACAGCTAGATCAGCAATTCTCAACCTGTGGGTTTCAACCACTATGGAGACTGACTGGCCCTTTCACAGGGGTCGCATATCAGATATCCTGCAGTCAGAACTCATAGCAGTAGCAAAATTACAGTTATGAAATAGCAACAAGAATAAGTTTATGGCTGGGGGTCAGCACTACACGAGGAACTGCATTAAAGGGTCACAGCATTGGGAAGGCTGAGAACCGCTGCTCTGGGGAACTGCATTAAAGGGTCACAGCATTGGGAAGGCTGAGAACCGCTGCTCTGGAGTGTGTTAGCTGGCATGGAAATTAGTTGCCCTTCATGGTGCAAATGAGCCAACAACGCCTGCTTCCCATGCTTTCTCTCTCTACTCACAATAGCATTCTAGAAAACGTCAGAAGCCCATTTTAAGAGAGTCGAATGTCTGTTTTAGTGCGTATTTCTGTGATTCCATGTGCCGTGCACATTGAATAGATAATACAAGGTTATTTGGTTTCAGAGCAATTCGTTTTTCTTTCTAATCCTCCACTGTCTAAGACTTTAAAAAAAGAAAATTACCCTGGAGAGCCAGCTAGATTCCCCAACAGGTTAGAAACTTTAAAACAAAAACAAATGAGATTTTCTTTGTAAATAGGATCTAGAGTTAAAACACTTTCATCATAAACATAGCTAAAGAATGCACCTTTTCCCCCTTTTCTTATGAGAAATCACTCAAAAACCAAAAAAGGGGGGGGGGGTGGATGGTTAGAAGTGACGCTAAAGTCTGGGCAGAAGCAGGAACTCCCAGCCCCAGATTATACCAAGTGCTTGGGCACTTGGGACAAGGAGCCAGGACCCAGTGAAGACTGAGATCAAGTAGGAGCTGGGCAGAGAAGGCTCTGCGCAGGTTGCCTGTGTGTCCATTTGACACACGTATAGTTAGCTGAGAGGAGGGAACCTCAACCGAAAAGTTGTCTCCAGAAGATCAGACTGCAGACAAGGCTGTAGAGCATTTTCTTAATTAGTGAGTGATACGTGAGAGAAGGGTTTGTGGGGGGTGTTTCCTATATGGGAGGGGCCGTCCCTGAGCTGGTGGTTCTCTTTTCTCTAGTACAAAGTGGGCAGAGCAAGCTATGAGGAGCAGATGGCAACAGCAAGCCCGATGGCATCTGCATCAGCTCCTGCCTCCAGGTTCCTGCCCTGGTTGAGTTCCTGTCTTCCTTCAATAAATGGTAATGTAGAAGTTTAAGACAAACCCTCCCCCCCCCAGCCTTTTTCATCTGTCATGGTGTTTCCTCATAGTATAGTAACCCTGACTTAGGCAAGGGCTCACAGGTGGGAACCTGCTGAGTACTGACTGGACCAGGTAACACTTTCTACATGTAACAGAAATGCCGGGGTCATCTCTATGTAAACACAAGGGGCTGCACAGTTGCAAAAGCATCTCCTGTTGGAGGACCTCATTGAGGACTGACTGAGAGACCAAGGATTGTCGGCACAAACAATGCCAGCCAATGGGAAACTGCTGTTTAGAAGAGATGCTTTCTTCAGACCAATGGAGCGCGGACAGAGGATATTAAAGGAGTTTACAGCCATGCTGTAAGGTGGAATCTCAGGGACATATTTATTTGCATTTCCCTGATCACTAAGGACTTTGAACTTTTCTTTATGTGTTTCTCCGCCATTCGAGATTCTTCAGTTGTGAGTTTTCAGTTTAGTTCTACACCCCATTTTTTGATTGGGTTGTTTGGTTTTTTGATGATTAACTTCTTGAGTTCTTTATGTATTTTGGGTATTTGCCCTCTATCAGATGTGGGGTTAGTGAAGATTTTTTTCCCAGTTTGTAGGTTGACAATTTGTCTTATTGGCTATGTCTTTTGCCTTACAACTTTCCAGTTTCATGAGGTCCCATTTATTAATTCTTGATCTTAGAGCATGAGCCATTGGAGTTTTGTTGAGCAAATTTCCCCCTGTGCCAATGAGTTCAAGGCTCTTTCCCACTTTTTCTTCTATTAGATTCAGTGTATCTGGTTTTATGTTGAGATCCTTGATCCACTTGGACTTGAGTTTTGTGCAAGGTGATAAATACATGCAGACTTCCAGTTAGACTAGCACCATTTATTGAAGATGCTTTCTTTTTTCCATTGTATGGTTTTGGCTTCTTAGTCAAAGATCAAGTGACCATAGGTATGTGGGTTTATTTCTGGATCTTCAATTCTATTCCATTGATGGATCTGTCTGTCTCTGAACCAATACTATATGGTTTTTATCACTATTGCTACATAGTACAGCTTGAGGTCAGGGATGGTGATTCCCCAGAAGTTCTTTCATTGATAAGAATATCTGCCCAGCGTTAAAGGCTGACAAAGACTTATTGTATATTAAAGAAAGGTGACATGTATTTTTATGTGGGAATTGAATAATCAAAGATGGGTTAAAAACCCCTGATTGAGATATTTTCCACAACAGTCATACAAAGGAGAGGGGATAAGAGAGCGCCTTCTTTGTAAAAGACTCTGTCAAGATAATAACATCAATCCATTCAAGCTGGGGCCTCCTGACCTCATAAACGGCCTACTTTCCATTACTGTCTCATTAGCACTTAAATTTCAACATGCATGTTAGAGCAGACTGTTAAACCCCAGTAAGGAACTGTCCTCACAGTGGGCCAGTTGTTCCACTCCACTGCCAGCAAACACAAAGGCTATTATGACAGCCAGAAATAAATGTTTATATGATAAGCCACTGAGATTAGGGGAGGGTACATGGTTTGTTATCAAATATCAATCCCAACTTAAACAAAGGAATCTGAAGTAGAAATAGGAGTGACAAAAATCTAAAACACAAAACATTGACCATAAGCTGGACAAAGAAGAGAAGAAACTAGGACAGTCAACTATTTGATAGTCATAGGAAGAAAGTCAAACCGTATGCACTATGAGAGATCAGAAAGAGGAGCAGAAAGGTTGCTTCTGTTTATGAATTACAATAGAATATATGGAAATATGAGTATAGGAAATCATTGAGCTGGAAAGAGAAGGAGGAAAGAGAAATGACAGATTACAACAGTCAAGGCCTTCAGATGTCTGTTCTCCAGGTTTAGAACTAACCACCCACCACAGCTAGAATCAGGAGAGAAACTAGTGTTTAACAGATCTGAGGCCTGTGACCTATGGTTAGAATTTGGGTCCCTTCCTTGGCCAAGTGTGTAAACTTGTGTTGCACACAGGCAGAAAACAAAAACTACGCGCAGATTATTTTCCAAAGAGCTTTAACTCAAGTACATATTCCTAACAGTAGGAAGCAATATTTTCCTATTTTTGAAACTATGTTATATTCTCTAGATACTAGATAACAAGAGATAAAACTAGAATTAACTAATGTTTTGAAAGATATAAACAGTTTATCAAACTACTTGGGTCAAAGATCAATACAAGCTATAAATTGCCAAACTCCTTGGAAATGCAGTCAGTAAAAACCAACACTTGTTATCTAAAAGCAGTGGTACACATCTATAATCCTAGCACTTGGGAAGTAGAGACAAGAGGTCAGAGCATCCTATTCTACACAGTGAGTTCAAGGATAGTTTGAGCTATAGCAGGTCCTATTAAACAAACAAAGCAACAAAAACCATTCACAAGAATGCATATGGTCAACCAGGAATGCCAACCACTAAATAAGAGCAGTGGGAAATTTTGAAATAAAACATCAAATTAAAAAAAAAAACAGAACCAAGAAATAACTTAATAAATAAAACACAAAAGTCACTATCTAGGAAAAGTCAATGTAAAACAGTGAGATTGGAACCCGTACAATACAATAGCCACACTATAGAATATATCAGGCAGAGATTGGAACCCACACAATACGATATCCACACTATAGAATATTATCAGGCAGAAAAAAAAACATTATAATAAGTCACCAAAAAAAAAATCCAGTTTTGTCCAAAAAAAAAAAAAAAAAAAAAAAGCCAGTTCTGCAGTGCCATTTCTACGAAGCGAAAGTCAACTGAATAAAGACAGAAAGTAGCCTAGTGCTTGCTGGGGCTTGAGGCTAAGGGCTGTGGCGTGTCTGAAAGGAAAGCTGAGGGGGAAGAGATTAGACAAGGAGAGTATTGATTACTTTCCTGTTGCTGCGATTGAAGCACCAAGACCAAGACAATATACAGAGAGAAGTGTTTTTGGTGGCTTATAGTTCTAGAAGGATCAGAGGGAGGAAATTTTCCACAGTGGTTGAAATGCAACTCTGTGAATTTTGTATTTTAAAGACTAGGACTTATAACTTAATGTATCATTTTAGGGGTTGGGATATAGTTCAGATAGTAAAGTGCTTGCCTGATATATATGCACAAGTGCTCTGAGTTCAATCCTCAGCACTGCACAAAACTGTGTGGGACGTGCATCTATAATTCCACAACTCTGGAGATGGAGGTAAGAGCATCAGGAATACAAGATCATCCTCAGCTATGTAAGGAGTTCAGGGACAGTCCATATACACGCAGGAATACGTGTGTGTGTGTGTGTGTGTGTGTGTGTGTGTACATGTGTGTGTACATGTGTGTACATGTGTGTGTACATGTGTGTGTACATGTGTGTGTGCATGTATATAAAATATTCTTTAAAATAAAGGTCGTAAAGCCAACATTTCCATAATTCTGTGCATATACATTTAGAAAACTCAACAACATACAGACATTACAAAGAAAAAAAATGCCAAATTTCCCCCAGTAGATACATAAAGCCAAAATAGATAATTACTAAGGAAGAGACAGGGACAGTGTTCAGGTAGCAAATATTTATAAATATCTGCCCCACATAATTTTATAGGTAGGACACTTCAGCTTTGTGTCTGACACAGACACATATGTCATGCCTTGTGCAACCTCTTTGTGGAGAAGCATTGGCAAGAACTGGCTCAGTGAGGAGGGGCATCCTATAGGTAGCTCCTATTGCTCTGATGAAACCATAACTAAAAGTAAGTTGCAAAGGAAAGAGTTTATGTGGTTTACACTTCCACATCATAGTAGTTGATCATTGAAGGAAGTCAGGACAGGAACTCAAGCAGGACAGAACCTAGAAGCAGGAGCTTATGCAGAGGCCATGGAGGGGTGCTGCTTACTGCCTTGCTCCTCATGTGAGTTCAGCCTGCTTTCTTATTGAGCCACCAGCTCACAGATGGCACCACCCACAATGGGCTGGACCCTCCCCTATCATCACTAAGAAACCCCCCTATAGCTGGATCTTATGGAGCCAGTTTCTGAATTGAGGTTCCCTCCTTTCAGATGACTATCACAATAGACCAGTAAATGATGCTGAACTTACCACCCTGAGTTTGAGATAAGTACATACCAACCAGAAGTAGCTCCCCAGAACACTTCTACTTCTGATAGAAGTTTTTAACATACAAAAACCCATCAACAAGAAGTATAAGAAGCTATCTATGTAGATCAATGTTTTGTTGTTGTTGTTGTTGGAATGGGCCCATTGGCTGTTTTATATCATGAGTCTGTACAAGAAAATCAGTGACCATTAAGGTCTAAAAGATTCTTACACAAGAAGGGAAGTGCTGGGTCATGGCTGGTTGAATGACTGCACTGATTAACAATGCCACTCCTGCCAGGCAGTGGTGGAGCACACCTTTAATCCCAGCACTTGGGAGGCAGAGGCAGGTAGATTTCTGAGTTCGAGGCCAGCGTGGCCTACAGAGTGAGTTCCAGGACAGCCAGGGCTACACAGAGAAACCCTGTCTCGAAAAACAACAAGCAGCAACAACAAAGCCAATGCCACCTCTGTGAATGGCCATATGAAACCTCATGAACCTCAGTGTGTCAGATCTAGATGCACATTAGCTGTCTCTGCCCATCAGGCTGTAGGTTCAGAGATACAAGACATGGATAAATATTAAGAGATGGATAAATATTAAGATGTCATAGCCATCCCTAGGACTAAGAGTCCTAAGTCTTACAAAATTATGTACAACACAGGATACCAGTCATAACTTGCACCTATTCCCAAATGTTGAAAAACAAGAAATATACACAGGTCTAGGCTGAGAACTAAGATGCCACACATTTGTTCTTCTATGGATGGTAGGGGCAAAATGGTCTCCTCTGAGAAACTTTATCTCATTTACAACGGCTAAGGTACAAGCTTTTAGATGCTCTCAATGTGACAGCAGAGTAGGCATATGGAGAGAGATGGTGAGACTAACATATAAAACAAGCCAACTAGCATAGATAGAAACCCTCCCAGCCCTTCCCTGCCTGGGCTACGTAACAACAAAGTATGAAGTAGAAAAGCCTCCACTATACAAACAGAGGGCAGGTGCCACAGAAACGACCTATAAAGCACAGGAACTCATGTGGCCCTGGGCTCTTGAGCATCCATCATGTGGTCCTGGGCTCTTGAGCATCCATCATGTGGCCCTGGGCTCTTAAGCATCCGTCTTCCCAGCTTCCACCCTCAAGAGAACCGTTTCCCTCTCTTAATGAACCATTGCCATCACTGTCTGTCTGTCTGTGTGTCTGTTCTAATCTGTTGTTCTGAGCCACAGAACTAGATCAGTGGATGGGATCTGGACTCAGATCCATGTCCAATCACCAGGACAGTCTGCTTATTTTAGCCTTGACTGTAACACGGGCCATCAGCATTGCAGTTGTTTCCTTAGTGCCACCCCCCCCCCACACACACACACACACAGCTGCCTCATAGTAATAACAACTGGCATCCTAAGGACAGGGACTTTGAGCCTGGTCCCTAAACCAGCAGTGTGCCTTTGACATGTATAGCAATAAATATATTTTGGCCTTTGACTTTTTTTCAGCGCTACAATTATAACACAGGGCTTTGTACATGTTGGGAAAACATTCTACCACCAAGTTATAGTACCAACCTCAGTAAATATATTTTTAATAAATGACACAAAAAGGTTCTTTATCTAAGGAGGACATATTTGTGGAAAAGTTTGATTTTTTTTTAATTCATTTAACACTACTAACTCCTGGATGAGCAATATGAAGTTTTCCTAAATATTTAAAAGTTGTTTTTACATGCTTGCTTTTGGCTTTGGACTTTCTGCGCTTTTTTGGGGGGGGTTAGAGGAGGTGAGAGGATGTTATATTTTGGGGTAGGGGGTTATATGTTTGCTTGCTTGCTTTCTTACTGCAGGCAAGGTCTTGTTATGTAGCCCAGGCTGGCCCAGACCTTTCAGGCTTCCTGGCTCAGAATGCTGGGGTCCCTGGCTTGCACCACTACACCTAGTTTGGGTTGAGAAAATTGTGACAAGTTATTCACTCTTACATTTTAATTTCAAAAATAATTCTCCCAATACTTCCTGTGTGAGACTAAATTATTTGTACTAAGATTTATTTATAGAGAAATAGTGGTATATTAATTCTTCCATTTTACTGAAGACTTAATAATCTGATGAAAGATCTAATATTTTATCAAAGAAGCATATTGCATTCCTGCCTGTCAATTATCTTTGTCAATGCACCAATGATTAAATCCAAGGAGAAAGTATAAAGTGTGACTAAAAACAATTAAAACATAATTGCATTTCAAAATGAGATGAAAGAAACAGAGCAAAGGAAAATTAATGTCTATCAAAACAGTATCACAATATTCAACTTTAATCATACCAACTTTTTCAAAGCACCAGAAAAATGTTTTTACCTAATCTATGTACAAGATTTCTTTTTCTGCTCATTACATCTAAGGTAATTTCTTGTTCTGTTTTAACCAATACATACAAGGTGTAGTTCAGCAGGAGAGGAAAATTTTAAAGTGAAGAAACTCCAAATGTGGAAAAATTCTCAGAGTAGCAATATGTTTTGTTCTAAACATTTGCTATAAAACTAAATGCATGGATGGTGGGATCCTTCTCCAGAACACTAGCTATCTGTAGGATCTCAAATCCATCATGTCTTCTCTCTCCTGGTACACATCTCCATGGCAACTGGAGAGGCACCAAGTTTAGATTTGATCTTGCTTAAAAAGATGATCAGGTGTGGGGAGATGGGGGATGGGAGAGGGCTCAGAGTTAGAATGGAAATCGGTGGGAGGCGTCTCTGGGAGGAGCTGGAGACCTGGGATAGGAGAGGCTCTGTGGAACCTTTGCCTATGAGGCTGACCCTAGCCGAGATTCCCACCAATGGGCAGCGGGGGCGGGTATAAAGACTCCAGAGGCCACCTCCCATAGCTAGGCAGGACTTTCAGTGAAGGGAAGGAGACATCAATCCACCTGCAAAACCTTCAACCCCAAATTTGTCCTACCTACAAGATACACAGGGATAAAGATGGAGGAGAGATTGAGGGAACAGCCAACCAATGACTTCCCCAACTTGAGACCCATCCCCTGTGAGAGAGCCGTATACTCTGCTATGCTTGCAGACAGGAACCTAGCATAACTGTGTCCTGAGAGGCTTCATCCAGCGGCTGAAGGAAACAGAGGCAGACCCACAGCCAAACATCAGGCGGAGCTCAGGGAGTCTTGAGAAAGAGTGGGAGATAGAATCGAGCAAGCAGAAGGGGTTAAGGACACCACAAGAAAACCTACACAGTCAACTAACCTGGGCCAGTGGCGGTTCCCAGAGACTCAATCACCAACCGAAGAGCATGCAGGAGCGGACCTAGGCCCCCTACACATTTGTAGCAGATGTGCAGGTTAGTCTTCATGTGGGTCCCTTAACAATTAGAGCAGGGGCTATCTCTGACTCTGTTGCCTGCCATTTGGATCCCCTTCCCTGAACAGTACTCCCTGGTTGGACCTCAGTGTGAAAGGAGGTGCTTAGGCCTACTGTGATTGGATGTCCCATGGCGCAGTGGTACCCAAGGTGGGGCTTCTCCTTCTCTAATGGGTAGGAGTAATGGGGGAGAGATTTGTAAAAGTCGGAACTTGGAAGAGAGGAGGGAAGGGGGCTGTGATCAAGATGTAAAATAAAATAAATAAAGTAATTAATTAATTAATTAATTAATGAAAAAGAAACAGAGACACAAGATAGCCCCAAACAGACATTTGGCTCAGGGAGATAAAACTGACATAGAATCTTTATATTTGGAGCTGAGAATAACTTTGTTTGTTTGTTTGTTTGTTTGTTTGTTTGTTTTTGTTTTTCGAGACAGGGTTTCTCTGTGTAGCCCTGGCTGTCCTGGAACTCACTCTGTAGACTAGGCGCGCCTCGAACTCAGAAATCCGCCTGCCTCTGCCTCCCGAGTGCTGGGATTAAAGTTGTGCACCACCAACGCCTGTGGTGAAAGTATCTTAAAGCCAGACTTTCTTTTCGAGATAGAGGTAACTTATCAATTTCTACTGCAGCAGAATGTGTCCCCAGTGTTCTCCGAGAATATGACTAACAGTCATCAAGAAGAATGACCTACCCTTAGAGGCATCAGAGGTGTGGCTGATGAGGCACATATGTAAGTAGGTGGCAGAGAGGAGGGGCAGACCATGCCCAGGATGACCCTGCCCAGCACTATAATACACTCCAGAAACCACATCTGAGATGACCCTAGACTCTCAGAGAGACCAGGGCACCGAAAGAGGATCAAGTGGCAGAGAAATGGAAGAGAAAGAGAAATTGAAGGATGTGGGCACCAAGAAGACAGGGGAGAGCTACAGTTTCGAGGCTAGTGAGGAACGGCCTGGTGTGAGCAAGTGCAAGCTATCTGCCATTTGTAACCAAAAGGAATATGCTGAGGAACCCGTGATATGGTGCCAAGGATGCGGGACTTGCAAAGGTATTTCTTTAATAGTAGTTCTAGTGCTGAAGAAAGGAGGGAAGGAAGGAAGGAAGGAAGGAAGGAAGGAAGGAAGGGAGGGAGGGAGGGAGGGAGGGAGGGAGAAAGAAAGAAAGAAAGAAAGAAAGAAAGAAAGAAAGAAAGAAAGGGAGAGAAAGAAGGAAAGAAAAAGAGAGAGGGAAGGAGGGAGGGAGAGAGAGAGAGAAAGAAAGAAGGGAGAAAGAAAAAGAGGGAGAAAGGGAGGAAGGAACAAAGAAAGTCTGAGCCTGGAGAGATGGCACATGCCTTCAGTCTCAGCACACCAATGGCAGAGGAAAGCAGATCTCTGTGTTCAAGTCTAGCCTGGTCTGCAGAGTGATTTTCAGGACAGCCAGAGCTCCATAGAGAGACTATGTCTCAAAAGTCTGAGCCTGGACTTAGATGTGTGTGTGTGTGTGTGTGTGTTTGTGTGTGTGTGTGTGTCCATAGCCTAAAGCTCTCAGTATCAATCACGAAGCTCCACATTCTTTTCATGCCTTCCTCTGCCCTAATATCTTCATCTAGAATAGTGGTTCTCAACCTTCCTAATGCTGCAACCCTTTAAGACAGTTTCTCATGTTGTGATGATTTTCCCCAATCATAAAATTATTCCGTTGCTACTTCATAACTGTAATTTTGCTACCACTATGAATTGTAATGTAAGCATCTGCTATGCAGGATATCTGATTCGTGACCCCTATGGAAGGCTCATTTGACCCCAGAAGGTTTGAGACCCACCGGTTGAGAACCTTGGGTCTAAGTGCTCATCAGACTCTGAAACATTATGTCAGCACAACGATGATGAGGGGGCCTGGTGGATCTCCCAGTCAGCTCAGCTAGGATGTGATAAAGGATAGGGAGTTGGCTGGAGGCAGAGGTCTCTCTAACAGCAATAATCTTTATAATTTCAAGTGTATGCACATGGCACAAAGCTTTGTCATTGGGTTTGTGCCCTTATACCAGAATCTTTGACAACTCAAGGAGGAGGGATAGTACTTCTGCTCTCAGTTCCACAAGCTCAGATCTGTGGTTGCTTTAACCGCATGCTCAGGCTAGACACTATGGCAGGAAGAGCTCATATGTGAAGGGGCTTCTTCTCCTAATTGCCAATAGAAAATAAAGGGAGACTGGAGGGGACAGGGACAAGATATCCCCCAAGCATCAGCCACCAGGGACCTACTTCCTCCAGGTAAGTCTCATCTTGAATGTCAGAAACCTCCTCCAAATAGCACCAGCTGCTGGGGAATGATTGTTTAAATTGAGATGCTAAAGGCTGGGACAATTTCACACTGAAACCATAGTGATATTTTCCACAAAGCTGCTGTTTCACAAATGCCAGCAAAACAAAACAGACTTTCATGCAGGTGGTACCTTCAAAGCTCCATAGTCATTAGCTTTTCAAGGAAGGATCTGATTGGAATTCCATCATAGAGAGGATGGGGGATAGGAGCCAGGATGAAGAAGACAAGAAAGAAAGAAGAAAGAAAGAAAGAAAGAAAGAAAGAAAGAAAGAAAGAAAGAAAGAAAGAAAGAGAAAGAAAGAAAGCATTACTCTCCAAACTGTTTCATTCAAAAAGCAATTGGAGGCAGCATGCGTCTATTGAGGAATGAAGGCCTAGACTAGATTTAAAATAGCCGTGGCGTAGGAGCCACTGTGGCAGCACAGACGAGAATGGAAGGGGAGCTGAGCGGAATGAATGTGCATCATGATTCTTACCCAGCAAAAACTAGCAATTAAAAAGATATTTTTAAAGCTTCATAATAAGCCAGTTGGAGTGAGTCGGATTCGGAAAAAGATAAAGTATCATGCCTACATTCTGATCACTTAGAGAATGTGTGCTTTATAAGGAAAGCTCTAGAAAAAAAAAAGACTTTGACTCTGTTCTTACTACAATAACAACGCATATCCTTTATGGAAGATGTAGAAGTAGCAAGAAGGAAAGAAGAGCCCAAACTATCTGGAATATGTATTTTGTTGTCATAGGTACCAAATATCTTTCTGACAAAGTCTCATGGATATTTTAAATAAAACGGTTCTAAAGCAAGCATGTTTCATTTGTTTAACTGGCAGACATGTGTTGCACAACGTAATGGATTTTGATCGTGACATTTTCATCCCTGTATGCCATGTTTTTGGTCACATTGCACCCCCATCACTTTCTCTGGACATTCTTTCCCTTCCCACAGATCTCCTTCCTGTTCCCAACTCTCTCTCTATTCTGCTTTCAATTCCTTATTATTAAGGACATTCCACAAATGTGAGATTGTGCAAAATTTATTTTTTTTTGAGTCTGGCTTACTTCACATGGCACTGCAACATCTTCAGCTCCACCCAAACATCATGACGTTAAAACTTTCTTACAAATACCTTGCTTTGCCAGGCACTAGACTTCATACATTGCTGGCTTCCCTTTAAAATAGCTTCTACTCTGATGACTCTGAGGCCTTCAAGAAATAAAACAAGTGATAAAGCATTGCTGATTAATTTCTGAGAAAGTAAATTAGGGATTTTAGTCCTGAGTGATATTCTTAAAAGCCACCATTGTTGAGATATAAAGAATTTCTTTAAGCTGGAAGTTCTCAGGTAGAGTGATCTTCTATTTTGTCTTCCAAAGAAGAACACTAGATAACTGAATACGAGGCTGTGTTATATGTAGGCCAACAGGAGGGAGCTATCCCAGGCAAATGTTCTAGCTTGAACGTGAAAGGTCTTCCACAGACTTGTGGTTTTTTGCCAAGTGGTCTCCAGCTGCTAGAGAAGTTGTAAGGAGTTGTGGGAACTTTAGATGTGGCAAAGCTGGAGGAAGTAGATCATTGTATGTAGTGGGGGTGGGCTTCATCAAATGTATACAAACTATGCCTCAAGCCCAAGTCTGCAGCCACCATGCCTTCCCCATCATGACAAACACTCTGAACCATTCTGACCCAAATAAATCTTTCCTTAATTGCCATCTGTCACATGTCTGGTGACCATGATGAGAAAAGCTGACACAATAGACCATCTGCAGTGCACTTAGATATAATCTGAGCTGTCGGTGAGCTTCAGACCACCACACTGAGGGACAGAGTATCCCACCAGTGACTATGGAACGATAAGTCTAATTCAGAGGCTGGAAAGTATGAGCCGTCAGGTATCTGAAGAACCAGCAAAAGCCGAGTTGGGAGTAAATCTGCAAGCAGACATACCAAGAGTTCAAAAAGGAATAAATTCACCACCAGCAGCAGGCAGGGTACTGGGACAAGAATAAGAATCCGGACAAGGATGGCTACACAGTTCTGGAAGGCAAACTCACCCCCACTACTGATCATCATATAACTCCACTCCCATGATACATACAAGTGGATCCAGAGCAAGGAAAATGTGGAGGAAGGATGAAGGACCTAGAAAGAATACAATTATTCTGAAGCCAACTATTTTAATCTAAAACAAGCCATTTAAAGTTAGGAATGTAGAACTGGTATGTTCAAATTCTTCTGAAGTAGCCAACAGTTAAAAAGCTATGGGGATCAGTTGTAGAAAATAAATCTTAGTATATGCATTTGGACCATATGCAAATTTTTACTTTCTTTTTGGAAACACATTCATCTCTATATGTGGCCCAGAGAGACCGTAAACTCATGGCAATCTTCCCGCCTCAGAGTGCCAGGTGCCAGGAATGCAGGCGTGCGCCACCATACCCACCAGTATGCAAATGCTGAATTTTGCTACCCACTAGATAGTGAATAGATATATTTCCATGTCCTCAATCGACTTTACATCGTAATAAATGCACATGTGATATTATAATTTGAACATTTATAAGAAATAAAAATAGCTCCTCAGGAGGGTAGGCAAAAATAAGAATAGCTCCTTACAGTTTAAGTACTTGCGCCTACCTTAACTCAAAATCCCCTTGGGATCCACCAGTCACTGGTGGTATGTCATGTACGTAAAGATTTGCACAAGTGCAGCCCTGTTTTTGAATTCTTCTCCAATGCATTACTTACTATTCTATGTGCCCAAAGGCCTGACACAAGGCAGCTTACAGCAGGAAGCATTTATTTTAGCATCTACAATAAGAAGGCACAATTCGTCATGGTGGGGAGGGCATGGCCACAAGCGCTAGGACACCTAGTCACAGGTGCAGCAGTCAAAAGACAGAGGAGGGGAGGCCAGCATGTCACTCAGCTCATTTGTTGTCCGTGCCATGCCCGGCCTGCAGAATGGTGTGGCTCAGAGTCAGGGTATGCCTTCCCCGCTTAGTTAAACCTCTCTGGAAAAGCCTTCACAGACAAGCCTGTGCCATTTGTCATAGCTCATTCTAGACTAAATCATAATTAGATGATTAACCACACATTGTGTTCTTCTAAAGTCCCTTACACAGAAAGCAACCAACATGTTTCAATCTTATCCCGTTGAACTAGATTAGCTATGAAAATCAACACTAGTTTTATTAAGGATTTGTGCTGTACTCTATAGCTCTTACCTTGGGATCTTAGGAAAATATCTGATTCAGGAGTCTAAAGTTCCAACAATAGTCAGAACAGATTTATTGAAAATTTGACTGTTATTCTTTATTTCAGGAAGAATGATATTCTGGAGTTTTTTGTTTGTTTGTTTGTTTGTTTGTTTGTTTGTTTTTACTGGAGTTTTGGAAGAGGTATGCATGAAAAGCTACAGCCGTGAGATCTGGCTTGTGTTAGCTACTCTTCTATTGCTGGGAAGAGACGCCATGACCAAGGTAACTTAGAAAAACAAGCATTTCATTAGGAGCTTGCTTACACTTTCAGAAGGCAATTCCATGACCATCATGGCAGGAAACATGGCAGTCAGCAGGCAGGCCTGGCACTGAAGCAATAGCTAAGAACTTACATCTTATCCATACGCATGCAGCAAAGAGAGCAGGCTGGGCCTAGCCCCAGTGACACCCCGTTTTCAACAAAGCCATACTTCCTAGTCCTTTCCAAACAGTTCTCAGAACTAAATACTCAAATATATAAGCGTATAGGGGCCATTCATAGTCAAACCACCAGAGAGCTCTAGCACTCTGTGTCTCTTGGGTTTCCATCTATCTCATCTCTACTTGCTCCTTCTGTAACAGGTCCCCAGACCTTAGCACAACTGAAGCCATGATGGAAGATCAACTCAAGTCTTGGTAGCACAGAGAGAGCAACACCTGCCAAAATGGAACTAAGACCTGATCCATCCAAGTCCACAGTTCTGGGAAAATTTCAAATGTACTAACCTTGATTTTAGGTTTCTGTAGTTTCACTTCTGGCTAGTTGTTCTTGTCAACCGAGATGTGCCAACTTAGGATGTGGTTTTTGTACTTAAAAGCTCACCATACAAAAGGGGTCAGACTGCACTCTGGGTTCCGAACTCCCAGTGTGGTAACTGGCTGGCTAATAGACTTTGTATTGCCTTAAACCTACATCCAATTAGTCTTTTCCAGTGAGCGCCTCAAAAGGTGTTAACCTTTTCATTTATGTGATAAACATGTATTCACCTCTCACTGATTTCTTATCCCATATCCCAGGGCCTGGTCTTCTCACTCTGTGACAGTGACCCCCACCCCAAAAAAGCCCCTTTTAATGCTTCCTGTCTTGAATTCAAACTATATGCTTCATGTATGGAGCTCAAATAACTGAGTCTTTTCCAAATGTGCAGTGAAAGGTTAATAAGATTTCTCTTGAGTTGCTATGTTAAAGTTGAAGGCATGAAAAAAAGAGGAAGCCCTCATGAATTTCAGTGGCATACAAGCTGGAGCACATGGTTAGGAAGGGCTTTTTCTCTCTCTTCTTAATCCTAGGCTGTAATGGAGATGCAGTGGAGGGAGGAGGGTCAGGGAAGACTGCTGGCCAGTAGAGCCTCACATAACTGTAGTTTGGCCCTCAGAGATGTTAGGACTCTAAATACTTTAGTCAGCACCCACCAAGACACAATAAGAGTAACAGATCAGATTATCTGTTTTCTACTTAAGGACACAAAGATAGGCCTGTGCCTTGGAATGGCTCTCCATCTCCAAAGGAAGGCCCTAAAATACACATGCACTCCCTGCCTGGGAAACACAGCCATACAAAGATCTGAGAGTCTCACAGAAATATCAATTTCCCCTTTACCTCTTGTTTACTATCCATGTCTAAATTAACTTTCGTAAAAATCGTTTAAACAATGAGGTTCCCTGTCCCCACACTGATCGCATTTAACGCCCACCCTTCCCTTTCTTTCTTTCTTTCTTTCTTTCTTTCTTTCTTTCTTTCTTTCTTTCTTTCTTTCTTTCTGTTTTGTTTTCTTCTTCTTATGCGGTAGGAGGATGGCATGGGGAAAGTGTAACTCTCAAGGTCTTTACTCTGTGGCTGAGGCAAGAAAGAAAAACAATTAAAATTACAAATTTGTAAAATTAATCTGAGTCCTTAAAAGTAGATATTGCCATGGAGACAAGAACAGGATCTGTCTCCATGGAGATTTGGATGAATTTTTTTCTTTAAATTATTATAATTTGTTACCAGGTGTCAGTTTGGCCAAGGAACAGAAGAAAATGGATGAACGAATGAACAAATAAACAGAAGAATGAATGAGTAAAAATCTTCTCACGTGAGAGAATTTATTAAAGTAGTATAATTTGTTTTGTTCCTTATTATTCCAATGAGTGAGTGGATGGATATTCCAGGAAACAATTTTCTTTCACTCAACTCAGAATTTCTAATGGAAATGGCTTATGATGCAGTTCCATAAATGCTATAGAAAGGAATGGGCAAAGATGAATTCTGGGAAAGGTATTTCTAACTGGAAAGCAGCAGGCTGTGACAAGGATGATAGGCTCTATCTCATTAACATCCTAGCTGTAAGGATGGCATGGGTCTCAGGTGATGTCATAGATTTTAAAAGCCCAGAGATGTCCCTTAACCTCCATCCTTTGTCACATCTACCTTACAAAGCTGGTTTGGATATGTGCAGTGAGGTCAAAGAGACTTCTATTACACGTCAGATAGAGAGAAGCAGGGAAAATCCACGTTTAAACAACCATGAAGAGTAAATCAGAATTTCTCCTAATTACACACTGCATTTGTACCTGCAAATATATAAAGTCCCCGATGAAATACTCAGTTGAAGCTGACACCACAATGGTAAGCCTAGACCTTAACAGCTGAACTTAAAAATCACTAATAAATATAATTCAAGAAACATTTAAATGAGTTACAAAGTAAGGCAATCAAAAGCTAACAATCCTGGGTTTGCTGGCTGCTCTTTCCTAAGTGCACACACTCAACTTTACACTGTCTCGTTAGCATAGATATTAACGACTGGTTGGTTTGATGAAGGGCGAGCAGGGTGTCCCTAGCTTCAGAAGATGCTACTGCTTCTAAAGCTTTTCAGTAGATTCTCACTCAAGAGCACTGAAACAATCTCTCCCAGAGGAAACAGGTTTAGATCCCTGTGACCTCCTGGCCACGTTTTCATGAATCAATCAGTGTCTTAGGTGTTCCTGTTTGTTTTCTTATGAAGTTAAGGGATGAAAGCTGGGGCCTCCCATTTACCAGACTCTTCTACTAAATTACTCCCCCCCACACACCCCAGCCCATGTGTGCACCTGCTTAAAGACATCTTATTTGATATATGTGTGTGTTTCATTAATACTGGACTTATCACTGAAAACACTAGACCTCACACCTGAACAAAATTTGTCTAATGCATGTTGTTGTTTTTTTCATAAGATACACCCACATGAGTTTCTCAAGCTTAGAGTCATCAGGTAATATTACATCATGGTGCCTGTGGGCGTGCTAGCAATAATACCATCAACAGAACCCATAGAAATGCAAGATAGCAAGGAGCATGAAACAGACCACAGAAACTACATCTATAAGAGGAAAAGAGAAGAAGGCAGATTTTTGCCTCATTTGGCCTTAATTTTGAACATGCACATGTGGGGCAGGCATGGAACATTTTTGCCTCTCTACACATATGTATGTGATGGGAAACATGTATCTTAAGCACTGATTGTGATTCACAAGTAATCATCTCCAAGTAGGTGAATTTACACAAGAAATCCATAAAAAGTGTCAACTGTATTTCCTGCATGAAGAGACTCTTTCTAATCCTTGTGTTGTTACTATTCAGTTCCCTCGCCTATCTTTGGAGTTCTTATTCCTTTTTAAGACCCTACTCAATCGCACACGAACACACACACACACACACATGCACATACACACAGATACTTCATAGGATCAGATTGTTTGCAAGCATGTAAGGACTTTTTCTTAATTAGTGGTTGATGTATGAGGGCTCAGTTTTAGTGGGTGATGCCATCCCTGGGTTGGTGGTCCTGGGTTCTATAGGAAAGCAAGCTGAGCAAGCCATGGAGAGCAAGCCAGTAAGCAGCACCCCTTCATGGCCTCTGCATCAGCTACTGCATCCAGGATCCTGCCCTGTTTGAGTTCCTGTCACAACTTCCAAAAATGATAGCTGTATGGAATGTAAGCCAAACAAACCCTTTTCATCCCAACTTGGTTTGATCATGATTTCTCATCACAGCAATAGAAACTCTAAATAGAACAAACTTCTTAATAAAAACATCAATGAATTGTCTCTATGTCTGTGTCCCTAATATGTTCCAAAGTGCATGGCATATAGATAGATACTCTGGGTTGAACTTGTAAGCAGAAGAAAAAACCCTATACATGTTTGGAAATGGCTGAAGTGGCTTACAGGCCTCTCTACTCTTCTTTCATACCAGACCCCACGCTGTTCGAATTTCTGCTCTGTTAACTGATATCCATGCTGCTTACAAGTTAACTTCAAAGTGACCGTAATGAAGAAGGGAACAGAAGTACTGTCCCTTCGAAAGCCCTTTCTCGTTAATAACCTACAGAGGTGATTTCTATTATGATCCAAATCCTTATGGCATAACAGGTCCACAGAAGAGTTAAGTGCTTTTGCATAAGAGCCATTAAATAAGAGCCATTAAATAAGATCTATATGTATAAATCCAACACAGGTTGTTTAGGGCTCCACCCTTGCCCAAGCAAGTAAACCATCAATGTGAGGTCTGTTTCCAGAATAAATTTTATTGTTGAAAAAGAGTCTATTCTCCTGTGTGGCTTTGGATTTTGTGACTATACATGCTCTTGAGCTGAGTTTAGCATAGGCAGAGAGTACACTTTGCAATGAGAAATTAAGGCAGAAGGAGTGAGCTTTGGGAATGTATTTAGCAGACAGGCTTTTAAAAGTCTGCAGAACATCAATGGCAGGCATCACAAACGGTCCAGGAATGGTTATGTGCAAGCAGGCCTAAAGTCAAAATCATTCATCTCTCTTCAAAGGCAACAGCAGCATAAAGTAGACAAGACTTGTGGCTTCATTTCTGTCTTCCCGCTCCCAAGTTACAAATATTTTGTAAGTAATTATTGTAATATATTTGGCACACACCCCCTTAAAAGTGTCTAGTTTTCTTTAGTGTTGACATCACAACCATTGACTACTTGAACACAAGAGAGAGATAGGGACAGAGAGACAGAAACAAAGAGGGAGAGGGAGAGGGAGAGAGAGACACAGAGACAGAGACAGAAAAGTGAATTCTAAGCACAATTTCCAAAGCACAAGTGTAGGCCAAATGCTTCCTGGGGTCTTGAGAGCCTCGTCTTCAGAAGAGGACGGACTTAGAACGAAGTCCTCCAGGTCTTTCAATGTTCCAAGAGAACACACAACCCTGGATCTTTCGTGAATTTTAAGTAGTTAAAAAGATTAAATAGAACAGAGTGCACCTCAAGCAAGTGCCCTTGCCTTACCCAAAGAGAGGGTAACCGTTGCTGCCTCTAGCTAGAAGGGCCTTCAGGAATGATAGCCTGCAGAATGCCGAGGAACTGCTTTCAAGTGTGTCCCCCTCCCCAAACATTGGCAGCCCTGGTCCTCTGCGTGGACCTTTGCCTCTTGCCGGTTAGCCCAACTTTCTAATAGGACTTCCTTTTACAAGTATGTGTTGCCACAGGAAGGTGATTTTCAACCTATTAAGTGACCCCTAGTCCTTTCCTCTGTGTAGAGGAACTTAAATTTCCCTGATCAAAGCCCTGGCTGGTCCAGGTCTTGGTGTGTGCTGGGGAACAGCCCTGGAAAGCTCTCCTGGTTCGCTTTGATTGGGCCACAGCTCTGTGAAAGATCGATTGCCCCTCTTTCTTCTCTCTTGTTCTTTTTATCTCTTTGCCCTCCTTTTCTTTGATTTTCTTCTCCTCTTTCCAGTTCTTTCTTTCCCACTATTGTTTATTCTGTTATTCTGTTACTCTTTTCCTGCCTTCTACAGAATCCTTCTCCTCCTTCCCTAGCACCCAAGAACTGCAAGTATTTGGCTCACCAGGAATACACCAACACTGGCTCCGAGTATTTCTTGTCATGAGAGCGGAGAGTTAGAGAGCCTTTGCGCTCCAGCAAATCCGTGGGTCCAATCTCATACCACCGCTCTTTGCGCTCGAAGCACTCGTGACATGAGCTATCAAAGGTCCCCATGCCTGCGCTGCAGTTGAGAACAGACCAGACTGGACTTCCCTCAGCGCCAGTCCAGCTCTACGTTACACGGACCAAGATTCGGCGTCTCTTGTCTCCTAAGCAACCGAGGAGGGGGTCAATGGAGGGGGCGGGGTCAACGGAGGTGGGGTTTCTCCAGCCTTACTATCCTGATTGCCTGCCTTTTGAGTACTGGTTAAACTACATTTCCCAGAATACAGTGAGAGAGACTGGGTTCGCAGATATTTGAAAGAGGACCACATGCTAGGATTTGTAGTTACCTGAGCTCACCAGCCTTACCCAAGCAAGGGAAAATAAAGGCTGGTGGTGCAGAGAAATAGCACTGCCCCAAGCCTGTATATTGGAACTGAACCGGTAACAGTTGTTTTGACAGCCAATCTCCTGCTACCACCACATCTTTCCTCACAGTTAAACTTGACTAAAAGAAAACCCCAGCCCTAGAATATGACCGCTCTGTGCAGTTCTATTATTGCCTATCAAACAGTAGAGCCATTAAGCAAACTAGCTGAACAGCCGTCAAAGGTTCTGTTCCAGGATCAGATGCTGCTCTCGACCTTGTTTAAGCACTGCCTTCCTCTTCTGACAAACAGGCCAGGGTAGGAACTGGGGGGGGGGGGGGAGAGGAGGATGTGGGTATCAGGGGTAGTCTTAGTCTCTTCAGATTATAGAGGCCAAACTACCTCTCTTCAATTTCCGACCAGTAATCAGCTCTCAGAGACCCTCCAAAGTCTTCATTTTAACATCTGACGCTTTGTAACATTAATTTTTGTCATGGTCTCCCCAGTATCAAATGCACAAATGAATATGATATTGACTACCGTTTATTCAGACTTCCGCTGGTGCCAGTAGGTACTGATGTCTGTCTGATGAGGCATGGCAGACATTCCTAGCACTCAGGAGGCTACGGTGGGAAGACTGAGATAGATACACGGGCTTTATCTAATGACTATTTTTTAAGAAGACTTAAAGTTCATATCAACCAATTACAATAGAAGAACTTATTTGGTTCCTGATTCAAATATACAATCTGTGAAAAAATGAGTAATTTTTTGAACCACAGGAAAATTCATACTGAAGAAAACGTAAAGAAACCATTTACATTACAAATTGATTCACTTATAAAAGATTATTGTATTGATGTTCTATATTGAGGAGTACTTCTGGATCTTATTTCACAAATTTGATTACACAATTCTTCCAAGTGCATTTCTGTGGCCTTTGGTCATAATGTGGAGCCCTGGGGGTAAGCTAAGATGGCAATCCTTACTACCCCAAATCAAATAGATAATCGCCACTTATCAGCTAAGTGTCAGCAGAGTGGCAACCGCTAGTATTTCAGCCTTTCCCTTTTGATAAAAGGAGAAACAGAAGTGAACTGTAAAAGGGTTCATGAAAGCCACATATTCAAGTCTATCCAACCAAGGCAGAGAATAATACTGCTGCAGAAAAAAATACAAAGCCATAATCACATTCCCTTTATGTGTTTGTCAGTGCTCTACTGCTGTAAAGAGACACCAATATCAAAGTAACTCTTACAAAAGAAAGCATTTGTGATGGTTTGTATATGCTCAGCCCAGGGAGTGGCATGATTAGAAGGTGTGTCCCTGTTGGAGTAGATGTGTCCTTGTTGGTATAGGTGTGTCACTGTGGGTGTGGGTGTGGGCTATAAGACTCTTATCCTAGCTGCCTGGAAACAGTATTCTGCTAGCAGCCTTCAGATGAAGATGTAGAACTCTCATCTCCTCCTGTACCATGCCTGCCTGGATGCTGCCATGTTCCCACCTTGTTGATAGTAGACTGAACCTCTGAACCTGTAAGCCAGCCCCAATTAAACGTTGTCCTTATTACAGTTCCTTGGCCATGGTGTCTGTTCACAACAGTAAAACCCTAACTAAGACAGCATTTAATTAGAGGCTTGCTTACAGTTTCAGAGGTTAGTCCATTAATGATAATGGGGGGACAGGGCATGCAGGCAGACATAGTGTTGGAGGAGTTGAGAGTTCTACATCCTGATCCCTAAGCAGAAAGAGAAAGAGTGAAGTGGGGCCTAGCACAGGTTTTTATAACCTCCTATCCCCTGAGATACACTTTTTCCAACAAGGCCATAACTACTCCAAGGCTGTACCACTCCCTGCAAATAAGCATTCATATATATAAGCTCATGGGGGCCCTTCTTATGAAAACCACCATCTTCTGCTCCCTGGCTTCCATAGGCTCATGGTCAACTCATAACTCAAAATGAATGTATAACAGTCTTAACACTATTTAGAAGTTCAAAGTCTCTTCTGAAACTCATGGCAGTCTCTTTAACTGTAACCTATTGTAAAATCAACTTAAATGTTGTTCGCATACTTCCAACATGCAATGCCACAAAATGTATTACCATTCTAAAAGGGAGAAAGGGATGCACTGTGAGGAAATACCAGACCAAAGCAAGACTTAAAACCAGCTGGGCAAACTACAAATACTGCATCTCCATGTCTGATATCAACGAGCTCTTCAGATCTCCATTTCCTTTCAGCTTTGCTGACTGCAGCACACTTCTGTTTCTTGAGCTGGTTCCACAACTGACTTGTAGCTCTCCTCAGCAGGTGGCTCATGAGTCTGGTATCTCCAACATCTTGAAGTCTCAACCTTGAGGGGGAGGGAGAAAGAGAGGGAGAAAGATGGGAGAGGGGGAGAGGGAGGGAGAGAAGGAGGGAGAGGGAAAGGGAGAGGGAAAAGGGGAGAGGAAGGGGAGAGGGGGAGGGGGAGGGGGAGAGGAAATGATCCCACCCACAACTAAGGCTGGTCTTTTCACATCAGTTCATGGGGAAAATGTCCACCTTCTTATTCCCTCTTTTCCCAAACTAATAGCAGGGTGCTTGTGCTCAGTTCCTAGGAGAGCCCTATCTCAGAACCTTCCAAATCAACAGCAGCGTGCATTCACCCAATTATTAAAATTACTTTTCTTTACCAGATCTTTTTTTCTCTGTCCCTTCCTTCCTCCTTCCTCCTTCCTCCTTCCTCCCTCCCTTCCTTCCCATCTTTATTTTTTTTTTTGAATTGCCTTCATTTCTTTTAATTTTTTACTGGTTTATTTTTATTTTATGTGCATTGGTGTTTTGCCTACATGTGTGTCTATGTGAGGGTATTGGATTCCCTGGAACTGGAGGTATTGACATTGAGAGCTGCCATGTGGGTGTTAGAAACTGATGACCCCAAATCCTCTGGAAGAACAATCAGTGCTCTTAACTGCTCTACCATCTCTTCAGCACCTACCAAAGCTCTGACTATCAAGGAAAGAGACAAAAATTTAGAATGGCTGAAAATTCATTTGTATTATCTTCATGCCAATTCAATTTAAATAGATTTAAAACTGTACTTAAATTGTATCATACTTATATTTGAAGAACTAAGCATTAATCAAGGATGGCATAGCTATTGTTCTCCACAAACAAGACCCCCCCCCAATCACAGACATAAAAATGTTGGAGGCCACATGTTATATATTCTTATTCATTCTGATCCTTTCCATCACCAACCTCCCTCTTCTTTCCCCTCTCTCTCATTCTTTTGTGACTTTTTCTCCTTTTGTTTCTTGCTTTTCAATGCCCTGATGCATGTTTTCATCATCCCTTATTTTATAAAATTCATTTATTTCCCCCTCTGTTCTCTCCCTGCTTTCCTACCCTCATCTTCTTATGGTTAGAGGTAGTATGAATTTGAGAGTCCAAATCATTTCTCAGCAGGAAGAGGAGAAGAGAGGAAGAGGAAGAAGAGGAGGAGGAAGAGAAGGAGGAAGAGAAGGAAGAGGAAAAGGAAACTAGCACAATTCAAAGTTATATAAAAGTGTGAAAGAAAAAGAGCTAGACCTAGCAACAAAGTCCTATAAACTGGAAACTAATTTTATGATCCAGGAACTACTGAAGAAATCAACTCTGACAACGGCATCAATCTTAGTTCTTTTCCTCTAACTTCTAGAAAATTACCAACCGTTCAACTCCAAATGCCTGTTTTAGAACAATTTTTAAATCGGAGTGTGATTCTTCTGTGCTTCTGTGCTTTGGTCTGAGAACCAGTTCAGCTTCTACTTGCCCGCAGGCCAGTGTCATTAACTAGTATTGATTAAGTGTTAGAAAGCAACAGACATTTTTTTTCCCCAGAAACTTTCACGAGCAACATGGGATTGATTTATTAAATATTCAACATCTAGTATTCTATAATTTATCATTTCCCTTATTTTAATATCTAATCTAGCCAATAAGTAAAATTCCTTGGCAGAATGTCCCTAACTATCATGATAAAAATTTAATTTTTTTAGAATAGTAATGACATGCTCTAATGTAAGCGTAGATTAGAGCCTTCCTTAATATTGTACAAATGGTATAACCTTAATTATTTAAGGTCTAAATATCTGCTGTCGCCAGCAGACTAAGGAGCCTTTCGTTTCTCCTTTTCTTGGCCCAGTGTGGCTTTGATTTCTGGGAGCTTCTGCGCTTGCCAGTAGGAAGGAGGAAACGATTTAACTACCAAGAAGTTCAGGTCAACATTGTTGAAGCTTGTTCGGCAGTCTGTTTAGAGGGCTCTCATCTCCCATCAGAGAAGCAGCTCAAAAGGAGGGGGAAGAATTGGGTGCCTATTTTCTACTGGTGAAGGTGGACATTTTATCTTTTCCCAGTAAGCCCCACCCATAGATGCTCAGGGAGATAGTGGATAAGGAACTGACTGAAGATCTGAGAAGACCAGCCAGTTTTTGGCTAATTCGTAAGACAAAGGGCTGTCTCCATATTGCCCTTGGGGTTGTAGGGCTCAGGTATGAAGCTGGAAAGCTCTCTGATCCTGATTGAGGAAGAAAAACCCAAGGGGCGGGGGAATCTTTCCGAAATTGCTTTAATGTTAGGTCTAGGAATTCTCCAAGTATGCCAGTGATTTCTAGATAAAGTTCATTTAAGGCAGTGACTGAGCAAGTGCATTTTTGATAACAAAGGACAGAGAGCTGAGTCATTCAAACTCCTTAGGTCAAACAGGTATCTTTGGACTCTTGTAACTTGGTATGCAGCTCTGAATTCCAGGGATACCGCTGGTGTAAACACCTGAGACTTCCAGACCTGATGACTTCAGGACATTTCTGTATTTCAGCCTCTAACTGTAGAAGCAGAGAGGATCCTAAAAATCCACAGAGCCATTTCTAGATTTCCTGCCCCAATCCAAGAGGATAGAAAGCAGATGCGATGTTGAACCCATCCTTAGATCACCTCACACGCACAAAAAAAGGAGGTTTTTCTGATTAAAAGAACCAGCTACTTGACTTTGGGTTAATCAAAAGAGATTATACAGATTCTTATCATGAGGACAGTTTTGCTGGCTGTGGCAGAGGAAAACATTGGAGGAGTTTGAGGTGCAGCTGCCAGCACAGAAGATAAAAGGGTTATTCAAAGTCTGAAGGAAGGATCCAGAAGTCTAAGAGTAGAGTATAGCTGACCACTAGGAGAAGAATGCAGATGTCAGTCCTTCAAATAACTGAATTCTACTACTATATGTGAATTCCCTCACCAAAGCAGCCAGATTAGAAGGTGACTCAACTGACACCTTGATTTGAGATTCATAAGACCTTAATAATTTATCCAAGTCCAGCCAGACTTATAAAAGTTTAAATTAATATGTGTTCATGTGAAGCTCATTGCGTCTGTAGTAAGGTGTTTTGCAGCAATTGCATTAAATAAATAACATTTTAGAAAGTATCATTTCAGAAAGCAATACGTGAAGATGTGTAGTAGCCTAGTGGGAAGAGAACACACTGGGAAGAAATGAGGATGGACAAGGTTACCAGGCAACCTGCTTATGACTGACATAGTAGAGGAGAGCCAGAAGAACCTACTAGTATACTCTCTCTGACTGTGTGAATGAGTTTCTTCATCTTCTTTGCCAGGAGATATATTTTTATTTTAAATGATATCTTTTGTTCCATTTTAATTCTTTTGATCCCGAGTTCTCTTGTTTTACATTAGTATTGTGATATCTACTCTGAATTAGGGAGCATCTTTTGCTCTTGGCTTGTTTGCTTTTTGAGACAAGATCTTGCCCTGAAGCCCAGAATGGTATCTAATTCTTAGTCCCCCTGCCTCAGTCTCCCTAGTGCTAGGATTGCAGGCACACACTCCCATCCCATACTTTGGCTTACCTTTTTACACTTAGCTTTCTACATTCATTTAGCATGAGATAAACTCACAGCAAGAATTCAGTGAATACTTTCTTTTTATAAAATCACTTAAACTGTTCATTTTGATGATTACAATTCATGTTTTATAGAATGAAATCATTTTTCTCCTCCTATAATGTTTTCCTGATGTGTTCTCATTTCAGCCTCGTCTATGGGACATGCCCATTTCTCCATCAACAGAACTGTCCTTTTCTTTCCTTAGTAGCCCTTGTGAAGTTCTTTGAGCCTTCTCTTTAGCCTGCAGCTCTCTATTTATCCAGATCAAGAGTGAAATGTTATCCTTGACATTATGGAAAATGACAGGACTGAGATGAAGCCATGGCACCAATAGACACTTATCTGATTAGACTGAGCTAAAACTAGTTTGTCTTCAATCCCATTTGAAATTACTTGAGACGTGGAATTCATATAATATATCAGGCATCTCTGAGAGAAAAGAAATGGCCTCAGATAATGCAAGCAGAAGTGTTTCTACCTGAATGGAAAGACAAGACTTCTAAAGTTTTCTTCCTTATTTATTATTCAAGAAAAAGTTGCTGAGAGCTATCAAAGTGGGATGATTTCAATCTATGTGTAAAAATCAATCCCGTATTGACAGCCATCTCTCTTCCTGTTCTAACAAACACCAAAGGAGAATGGCTGGTTTATTTTCCTTCAAGGAACTTCAGCATCTTTCAAATCCCAGAAATATCCCCCGGGGCCCTACACATGGTGTCTTGACCAAGAGCAGACTGGCTGTAGGAAAACATTGTCAAGCCCTTCAGCAAGTTGCCCAACTCATCACGACAGCAGCATCAATTGGATGATGCTTCATTTGGATGATACAACCCTAAACCTAAGCGCAGTGAGAGGAGTCTCAAAGATTAGTGTGTAGAGATAAAATTGATGCTCATGAAGGTAGTTTGGGAGAAATAACAGTAGCCAATTGTTTGCTTTTGTGTTTCTGGCTCATTCTATTTCTCCAGTTGTAGAAATCTTTACAGCAGACCTAAAGTTTTGGTCATGAGACTCTCAGAGGCTTTGAAGACACACTTATTCTGGCTCTACAGGGCTAAGTTTAAAAACATTTGGGCTAGGATGCAGCAGTCTGGAAGATTAAAGGCAGCAAATAGGACTGCCCATGCCTCGGTTTAGAGTACCCTTGCAACTGTATTGCTGTATCGAGATACTGGGAATGCAAATGAACAATGACCAAATCACATATAATAGTAGAACTCTGGCCCACAATCTGTAACAATATGTTCACAGAATCCATCAGCCTGGACAAAGCAACCTGTTATTAGTCAGCCTTGTAGGAGGCTGCATACTACCTCTAGTGGCAATCCCCCTGTCGTGGGAAGGACATGACTGATGTAGTCTCTTCAGGATACACAGATGTCTTAAACAGGAATCCTCATAGAAAAAAAACTCTGGTGACAATGGAGAAAATAAGCATGATCTCTTAAATGTTCTACTGAAAAAAACCCTCAATGTATAGTGACAGATGCCCCATGGAAGAGGCGATCCAGTGCTCTGCAGCCTCTTTGGGGTACCATGATTCTACCTAGACCTTGTAATACTGACAATATGGATTAAAAGTTTCCCCAAAGTCCATGTGCCACCAGTGTAACAATGTTGACAGATAGTAGAATCTTTAAGAGATAGAACCAAATCCAAGATAAATGAGAGGTTTACGACTGTCAGAAGCACTAAGGCTAGTCTCACAGACTAAATTAATTCCTGTAAAAATGAGGTATATAATGGAACAAGCCTGTTCCCAAATTCATTCTGGCTTCCTATCTTACCATGTGACTTTCCTTTTTATACACATCTACAATTTTGTCATTTATCCTGAAGATCTATCTTCACCAGAACTGAGAAAGGATGTAGGCACTATGTAGAGCCTCCAAAATTGTGAGCTAAACAAATATATTTATAAAGTACACAATTTCTGGCATTTTGTTATAGTAACAGAAAACAGAATAATAAAGTTTCTAAACCCCATATTATATATGTGTTATCTTCAAAGGTGAAACCAACAAAATAGGTGAAACATGGTCACCAGGAGTATGCAGTATGAGTACGGAGTTGGAAAAATGTTACTTGAATGATATAGCATTACACGTAAGAGGAATAAAACAGCACACTTACAACTCACTATAATACTAGCTGATCAGCCAATCACTGAGCAGAGGATAATTGTGGAGCAATGTTTACATAACATTGAGGCAGGAGATTATCAGCATAAGAATTACAACCAGATATGGGGGCACAGAAATCATCATTTGAATAATACAAGAATAGTACAAAGAATAGTCTTTGTGCAGTACCCAATAACATTATGCCTGGCAGGTGCTATGTAATCTCTTTAAAGAAAGATTCACAGAACATTAATTATTTGTCAGACTCAAATCTTCATTATCAAGAGAAGCAAAAAGACTGCAAATCAGCAAGAAACTTCTTAAATTCTATGAAAACTCGAGACCCTTCTCTTTCGGTGTGGTGTTGTAGTCTATGCCCCAGACCATTTGCCAAGTCAACACCTATTCTTTTGAGGAAAACAAACTGTGTGGCTCTAGCTTGTTGATGTCTGGTCTGCTCGATTGTTTAATTAAAGTCATTAATTTGAGATACGATTGATACCACTGATAATGTGTGTCAAACTTTTAACCCAGTTGGACTATATTTTGCAATTTCTCCTTGATCTGTTTCCCAATGATATTTTCCTTCTTATTGTCAATTAATCATTTTCATTGTAATAAATAAGAAGTTCATTTCTCTCTTTAAATATATCTCTCTTCAAACAATAGCATTCATTGGCTTTTTAAATGGATGGTTGATCATTTGTTTATTAATATAGGAACTGTTCAGATATTAAAATTCTGATTTTATGCCATGTGTATTCCCAAGTCTCTCCCTTATTTTATTTGTTAGTGCTTTGGACTTTATAAACATGAAAGTAAGATAAATAGATCTTCTATCAATAGTTTTATGTTTTAGATTTTGATAACATGTTTAGAAAGACTCTCCCAGCCACTAAATCAATTATAAATATCCACTAATTTCCCCCAAAGAATCTCAAACCTAATTTTAAGTGAATGTAGGATTTCTGTATGTGTACATTTTAACATTTAGCTAATGAAAATTTTACAAATGCTATATAGAAATTTACTCAATTCACATTAAAATAAGCATGAACAATGATGGCTTCTTATAGTGCTTTGCTGTGTCAGTAAGGTCTACTTCATACTGGTTCACTCCAGCTAAATATTGCCCTCATCATTCACAGATAACACAGTCACAAAAGTAGCCACCAAATACAAATGTCCATCTCAATATGTGTAAGAATTCTCAAGCCCATGAGATGTCCAAGAGGAGCAATAAATCAGAGAGAGCAAACATGAGGGGGAACATTGCATGGAGAGGTGCCAAGGATGTACTGGCTTCATTTCATTGACTTTCTGATGCCCTGGACCAGGTCAGAGTGATCCTAGCATTAAGCAGCAGCAGGTTCATGAAACACAGATACTACCAGAAAATTAACAGTATTCAAAATTAACAGTATTTGTTCTTTCTCAAAATATGCACCAGTGGGGAAGTCAGCTTTTGGGGCTCTAATAATAATTAAAATAGAAATACCTACTTAACTGTCATAATTTTAGTTTATGAACTGGATGGGAGGGAAACAGTATTCAAAATGATTTATATCTAAGTTCATCTGAAATATCTGTTTCCACTTCTCCCCCAAAGACTGGTACTCTTGCTAAATGTGGCAGTTTGAATGAGAATGCCCCACAATTGGAATACTTGGTCCTCACCTGGTGGAACTGTTTGTGAAGGACCAGGAGGTGTGGCCTTGCTGGAAGAGGTGTGTCATTTTCGGTGGGCTTTGAAGTTTCACTTATGCTGGCCATTCCCAGTGTCTTTTTCTGTCTCAAGCTCATGGATCAAGATGTAAGCTCTCAGCTATGGCTCCAGACTCATGCCTGCCTATCTGCTGTCGTGTTCCCCACCGTAATGGCTATGAGCTCTACTATCTTCTAGAACTATGAGCCCCAATTTAAATGCTTTCTTTTATAAATTGCTTTGGTCATAGTGTTTTGGCACAGCAATAGAAAAACAACTAAAATACAACATATACAAATATATATCTTTGGGGCTAGAGAGGTGGCTCCGTGGTTAAGTGATTGGCTGTTCTTACAGATGATCCAGGTTCAATTTCTAGCCCTCACAAGGTAAGCTCACAACTGTCTGTAACTCCCAGATCTTACACCCTCATGTGGACATACATCCAGGAAAAACACCAATGCATATAAAATAAAAATAAATAAATTATATGAAAGAGAAAAGATTATCTTTGATTAAAATCTAAAATCTGTAACTATAAAACATAAATAAAAAAGAATCTGCTGGTCTCAATTTTCCAAAAAAAAAAAATCAATCGATGAAAACAAATTTAATATTCTTGCATAGTTTTTTTTTTAAGAAATTGATTTAGAAATTGATTTAGAATTAAGGATGCATATGTTTGAGGTTGCTTTGTTTTGAAGAAACAATGCAATAAAATCTAGGCGGCTTCAGATTTTCTGGGTGTTCTGTGAGAAAAGGCAAAGTGGAAGCTTTCTGAGGATTTAAAGGTAAGAAAATAGAAAGTGAAACTTTAGAAAATCGATACCTGCTTGACCAAGGACACATAGCTGGAAAAGGGCAGAATTGGGACCAGAGATAAGGCTTTGGGATCCTAATTTTGATTTGTCTTCTGTTTATTTTGTATTCTGTCAAGTTATCAGCTTCTAGTTTTGATACTGGGGATAAGTGATCAGCTGGTCACAAATGTCTGCAACGGTTTGGTAACAGTGGAGCACGCAGAATGTAAGACTGGGACAAGGAAAACCACAGGTGTGTCATAATCCTTCTATTCCATCTGGCTTTCAGACAAAAAAGAGAAGACAGGCTGTGAAACAAAACTGATGTGTGACAGCCAGGTCCTAGAAGAAGCTATCCTAGATGAGAAACAAAGACAAAAGCCAGCTAGCCATCTGCTCACTGCCAAAGTTTTCAGTGCCCAGTGTAAGACAGTAGGCTGGCTCTGTTACAAATTCAAGCCCCATCTCAGACAATTTATTGTTCCAATAGTGGGTCTAAGCTGCTTCCTAGACCTGGATTCTCTCCTCTAGAAAATAGGAAAAAATAAAGGAAATAAGGCAACCACCATCCAACACTGCTAAAGAGGACCGTCAGTGGTGTGGAGGGAGCGTTGGGTGCAGTGCTGGGTACATGCTAAGCACAGCCATCGCTCGCTGTACTTACATCGCAGTGAGAAGCAGCAGTGAGACAGTTCCAAGAGGTACTTCTCTATCCTTCCGTTCCAGAGACTGGGTGTCTCTTCCTTATGTGGCCTTGCTCTTGGATCAGAGAGTAAATCCTAATGTTTATTTCTGATCATCACAGAAAGTAGAGACAAAGGAAGACAGGCTTTAATTTGCTGTATAATTTCCAGTCAGTACTTTAATTTTTGTAGGCCCCATTCCTTATGCCTGAATTGAACATTTTATATATATATATATATATATATATAGAGAGAGAGAGAGAGAGAGAGAGAGGTGGGTGAGTTATAAAACTAAGACATGAAAATAAAAGATTTGAAAAAAATTGTGAAAGGAGGTGTGAGGGTCAGAATGAGATCTGCAAGAAAGCGCTTTCATGGGGGTTTGCACTAGAAGCTTTTCATGGTACTGGGATAAAAAAAATTGCCTAACAAAAGCCACTTAAAGGGGGAAATTTACTTTAAATCACAGTTCAGGATTATACTTAGCCATGGAGGGTGTTGCAGGACTGGTGTTGATCACACTGTGAACCCCATGATTGTGTTATGTACAGGAAAGAACCTCTTTCTAGTTGTGGTGTGGCTCAGCCCTAGCACACACCTTTAATCCAAGAGCCTTCCTTTGGTTGGAAACAGGATTAAGTAAAGTCATCCATACACCAAAAGGTAGAACAAACAACTAGTTTACAGGGAATGACATACGGAAAAACCATAGGGTGTAAGAGGGAGTCCGGAGGACAGATGGAGAGACACACAGGAAGTGGAATGGAGGGAATTCAGTCTGTGAGAGTTCTGAGACTGTGTGAAGGAGGAGAAGTTCCTTTCCCTTTTGAGACATTCACTGGCTATGGGGGAAGGTCAGCTGGGTGCTTTCTCTGCCTCTCTGAGATAGCAGGCTTTCATCCCAGTATCTGGTTCTCAAGTCTTCATTGACAAAAATCAAATGTTTAAGCTTTTCTTTAAAAACAACAGGGGAGGAAATTCCGGTAGCAGAATCTTGAAACAGCTGGCCTACTGCATAGGAAGTAAAGAACAAAGAAAGCTGACATTCACATTCCCCTTTTTTATACCGTCCAAGACCAGAGAACAGCATTACCCTCCTGTAGGGTGGGGCTTCCCATCTCAGGAAATCCAATCAACAAAACCCATCGTGGTCTAAAGAATATAAATAATATACCACAGATGTGTTGTTCTAGCAGGTAATCCCAGATCTCATTGAATACTAACCATTTCCAGATTTAAAACTACAGTCCAAAGTTGGTAAGTGAAGCCCTTCAGAAGAATCAAAGGGTGGCTATAAGGAGTGGCCTAGGGCTGGGAACAGAGTATGACATGGTAGACTTTGCATTAACTATATATGTATATGTATGTTGAGGAGCTGAAGAGATGTCTTACTGATCAAGGGCATTTGCTACTCTTTAGAGGACTGGGATGTGGTTCCCAGCACTGGCATCTAGTGCCAGTAACTCCAGCTCCTGCGGATCTGGCACCCACTGTGGCCTCCAAAGGTGCCATACCTGCATGGCCTCTAAAGACACCTACACACACTTGTAAAAACAAACAATAAAGTTTTTAAAAATAGCTTGAGCTACATGTCACATATTAAACGACATTTGCTCTTCAAAATAGACAAATCAACCGTTCAGCTACAGTTGTCCATTATAGTGAATTTAGAACATTTACTTCATTAAAACAAGTCCCCCCTCTTCCCTTAGCCTTTGCACCCCAACTTCCCTCATTGCCCCAACGCTAAGTAACTTCTGTTCAACTTTTTATTTAAATGTACTTATATAGTCTGGCCTCTTGACATAGAAAGAATCACCACATATGAATCCTTATAACTAACCTTTTCACTTAGTAAAATATTTTTAAAGTTTATCTGTCTGGTAGCATAATACTTTACTTATAATGTAAACTTTTCTATGATAATATGCTTGATTTTATATGTGACATTGCTATTTACTGCTTTTGAAACATAAAAATGTCTCCCTGCCCCTCCCCACTCCAGAGACAGCCATACCTCCTCATGAAGTGCCAGCATCATCCTTGAGACAGGATGCTGAAGGTTGGAGTGAGTGGTTTCAGCCATATTGTGGACCTGGTTACCAAGGCTGCCTTCAACTCTGGCAAAGTGAAAATTGTTGCCATCAGTGACCCCTTCATTAACCTCAACTACATGGTCTATATGTTCCAGTATAACTCTACCCATGTCAAGTTCCATGGCAGTTAAGGATGAGAATGGGGGCATTTGTCATCAATGGGAGCAAGATCCCACCAACCTCAAATGGGGTAATGCTGGTGTCAAGTATACTGTGGAGTCTACTGGTATTTTCGCCACTATGGAGAAAGGTGGGGCCAACTTGAAAGGTGGGGTCAAAGGATCATCATCTCTGCTCCTTCTCCTGATGCCCCTATGCTTGTGATGGGTGTGAACCATAAGAAGTATGACAACTTACTCAAGACTATCAGCAATGTTTCCTGCACCAACAACTTCTTAGCCCCCTGGCCAAGGTCATCCATGACAACTTTGACATTATGGAAGGACTCATGACCACCATCCATACCATCACTGATAGTCAGAAAACTGTGGATGGCCCCTCTGCAATGCTACGGCCTGATAGCCAAGGGGCTGCCAAGGACTTCATCCCTGCATTCTCTGGTTCTACCAAAGCTGTAGACAAGGATATCTCAGAACTGAAGGGGAAGCTCACTGGTGTGGTCTTCTATGTGTCTACCCACAATGTGTCCATAGTAGATCTGACATGCTGCCTGGACAAAGCTGCCAAGTATGACGACATTTAGGAGGTTGTGAAACAGTCATCAGAGAGCTCAGAAAGGCGGATTCTGAGGAGCAGGTTGTCTCCTGTGACTCTTCCAGCTCTGCTGCTGAGGTTGGCATTGCTTTCAATGACAACTTTGTAAATACCATTTTCTGGCATGACAACAGATACAGCTCAGCTATGGCAACCTGGTAGTAGACCTCATGGGCTACATGGCCTCCAATGTTCCTCCTGCATCACACATTCCAGAAGCAGTGTGAGAGGAAGAGAGAGACCCTCAGCTTCTGTCCCAATTCAACCCCCAACACTAAACATCTCTCCTCAGAGTTTCCATCCCAGATCTCTAGAAGAAAGAAAGTGGCTTAGGGAACACTACTTTCTTGAATGCCATCAATAAAATTCTGTGTACTCTTCCAAAATATACAAAAAATAAAGTCAAATCAATTTTATTTACATTAATAAATATCAACAGGATAATGGTTTTTTTGTAATTTTTACTTTGAATTATCTAACAATTAGCCTGTATTATGACAGGCATTGTTGGATTCATTTCTAGTATTATCTTAGCTAATAAGTACAATAAATTCTTAAAATATTACACTTGTTTTATACAAAAAGAAACTGAAAAGCTTTTTAGAAGAGATCACAGATTGGGGGGGGGGCTGTTGTTGGAGACAGGGTTTCTCTGTGTATTCCTGGCTGTTCTGGAACTCACTCTGTAGACCAGGCTGGCCTTGAACTCAGAAATCCACCTGCCTCTGCCTCCCAAGTGCTGGGATTAAAGGCATGCGCCACCACTGCCTGGCTCAGCAGAGATCACAGAATTGCAGAGCCTTTGTTTGAAGCCTAAGCATTTGCTTCTAAAGCCTTAATTCTTTAGACTAGCAAACATAGACTCCTTGACCCTAGGGCTACAAACCTCAGCCAGCAACGCAGCAAACCTCATCTTTGCATAGTGTGAATAATTTAAAAAATAAAGACTGCCACAGAGAGAGAAAGAGAAAGAGTGTGTGTGTGTGTGTGTGTGTGTGTGTGTGTGTGTGTGTGCACGTGCGCGCGCGATTACTAGTGATTCCAGACTACAAAAGGATTCATGGCAAGCAAGGTGTCTCAGCTTTCCTCTAAGACTCAGTTCAGTATGATGGCTGAGTGACATGCCACCTGGTTTTGCCTAAGGCTGTGACCTAATGCAAGATACCCTTACATAAGTGCAGTTGCTCCTTTGCAAACTGCAGCACATTAGAAAATTAAGTCACCTTTCTTGGTCACAGAGTCATCCTTGGGCACTCTATCTAACTCTTGAGTAGGCAGGAATATTTACAGATATGGAAAGCTCTCCCATTTATACAATTTGGAGCCAATAAGTCAAAATATTTGGCTGTTCTGTATTTGTATTTGTTATTAATACATGCTGTTTCTGTTAAGACTTCCTTTTCTGAAGGACTAGTTCAGACTGAGGAGTGGGCCACTGTTCATGTGTGACTCCATATGGCAAAAAGAATCATGTTCAGGGGTACAGTGAAGCCATCTGTGGTGGTTCCTGCCTCCTTCTTGTAAATTATGATGTTTTCTTTTCTCTTTCTTCCTTTTCAATTTTCCGGATTGAACTTAGGACCTTGTGTGCTACGGGAAAGCACTAAGCTGTGTTTTTTTGGCCCTATGCCTTTCCTTTTAATGGTAAAGAATTAAAACATGTAAACATATTTCCTCTTCTATACATGTGTTCATCATAACAAATTATGTGTAACCTACAAAAGTTGTTCATTTATAGGCACCTTTTTACTGTTCAATGGATTTCCATGACCACACTGCCTATTTTCCTTCAAAAGCAACATGAAGTGATAATAAATAATAATTTCAGCAATTATGTATCTATTTCTTTCTATGGAAAAGCTGAGAATCTCCTCACAGGCTTCAACATTATTTTTCTTCCAATTGATTTCTATTAAGACCTGGAAATGAACAGTGAAAGGCTGAATTATTAATTCCTGGTTCATTACCAGTGTGGTGAAATTGTCACTGCTGAGAAATGCTCAAAGGACATAATTTATATATAAATGGACATTTAGAGAACCAAGGCAAAGCAGGCAGTCCCTCAGATTACACATAAAGGAAGCTGGAGATGGCTCAGCCAGTAATGTGCCTGATGTACAAGTATGAGGACCCATGGGAAAAAGCAGCAGTGTCAGCGTGTGTCCCCAATCCCAGTGCTAGAGAGGCAGGACTCAGTGAGAGACCGACTCACAAAGTCAGGATTGGAGAGATGGCTCACTGGTTAAGAGTGTACTGCTCTTTCAGAGGACTCAGGTTTGGTTCCTAGCATCCATACAGTCACTCACAGCCATCTGTAACTCCAATTTCAGAAAATTCAACACCCTTTTCTGGCCTCTGTTGGCACCTGTATGTACGTGCCACACATATAGACAAGGAGCCACACATGTACACAAAATAAAAACAAATGGAATTTTAAAAATTCAGGCAGGGCCCCAGTCAAGGAACATACTTAATATCATCGTCTTGACTCTACATGCACACATAGATGTATGCATGCCTGCACAAACATGTGCACATAGAAACACACATAGACATGCATACACACATAAATTCTCACAGAAAAAAACGTTTTTAAACTGCATAATAAGTGAATGAATGACTGGATGAATCAATGAAGTTGAACTAAGTTTCCTCAATCTACCTCCTGACTTTTCTTTGTTCTTGAGAAAATGTGTTTCCTTGTCATTTTGACAGCCGATAGAATGGGAAATTTTTTCCAACTCCATATCTGATAGAGGACTAATATCCAAAATATATAAAGAACTCAGAGGAAAAAAAGCCCTAGGTATCAAGAAACCAAATAACTTGATTTAAAATGGGCATAGAGATCTAAGCAGAGAATTCTCAAAAGAGAAAATTCAAGGGGCTGAGAAAAACTTAAATGTTCATCGCCCTAGGCCATTAGGAAAATACAAAGCAGAAGTCATTTGAGATTTCATCTTACACCTGTCAGAATGGCTCCAATCAATAAAACAAGTGACAGCTCATGCTGGATAGAGTGAGGAGAATAAACATTCATCCACAGATACGGGGACTGTACACTTGCAGAGCTACTAGGGAAATCAGTGCAGTGGTTTGTAAGGAAAATAGGAATCAATGTACTCCATGATCTAGCCATACCATACTTGGGCATTGTACTGGCTGGTTTTGTGTGTCAACTTGACACAAGCTGGAATTATCACAGAGAAAGGACGGAGCTTCAGTTGAGAAAGATGCCTCCACGAGATCCAGCTGTAAGGCATTTTCTCAATTAGTGATCAAAGGGAGAGAGCCCCTTGTGGGTGATACCATCTCTGGGCTGGTAGTCTTGGGTTCTATAAAAAAGCAAGCTGAGCAAGTCAAGGGAAGCAAGCCAATAAGTAACATCCCTCCATGGCCTCTGCATCAGCTCCTGCTTCCTGACCTGCTTGAGTTCAAGTCCTGGCTTCTCTTGGTGATGAATTTGCTTCCTGATCATGATGTTTTGTGCAGGAATAGAAACCCTGACTAAGACAGGCATATACTCAAAAGACACCTTATTCTACCACAGAGACATTTGTTCAATCATGTTCATCACTGCTCTATTCATAATAGCCAGAAATGGTGGGGGTGGGGTGTTCTGGAAAGATGGGTCAGTAGTTATGAGCACTGGTTGCTCTTCCTGGGGGGCTGAGTTCAATTTCCCACCACCCACATGGCATCTCATAACTGTCTGTGGCTCTAGTTCCTGTGTGAGGAATCCCTCACACCCTCACACAGATATTCATGTAGGCAAAACATCAATGCACATAAAATAAAAATAATTAATAGCCAGAAATTGTAAACAACCTAGATATTCCTCAACAGAAGAACGGATAAATAAAATGTGCTTCGTTTATACAGTGGAATATTACTCAGTCATTAAAATAACAATTTTTTAGGTTAATGGATGGAATGAGAAAAAAATCCTGAGTAACCCAGTCCCAGAAAGACATGTATGGTATGTATTCAATTTTATGTGGATATTAGCTATTAAGTCAGTGATAACCAAGCTACAGCCCATTTAGCCACAGAAGTTAGATATAGAGTAAGATCTATCTGTCCTCTCATAAGTAGATATGAGAGGACAGATAGATCTTCCTAAGAAAGAGAAATAGAATGGTTATGGATAGATGAAGGTGGGGGGTGGACATTGGTATAAGAGGATCCGATGAGAATTGGGGAGGGCAAGGAGGATGAGGAACAGAATATAGGAAGAGACAGCTAAAAGATAAGGGCCATTTGAGGGGAAGAATGAAAATCTAACAGAGCCAAGAATTCACAAAATACATTCATATATGAAGGCAATTTAATTGAAATCGCCAACTAATGGAGGAGACAGAGCCCCAACTGGACAGTTCTTGTCATCAAATTGTCAGTTGGTCAAAGGGGTCCTATGGAAACCCCCACATAATCAAGGCTGTTGCTGAGACTGCAAGTTTCTCTGCACAGGTGACAAGGCCCCGTTGCTGAAGACAGCACCTACATAACTCACTGAACTTGGAGGAGTTGAGCTAGTGCTGCCATAGAGCCCTCGCCCTGACATTCTAGCATCTTTGGTATAGGAATGTACTCTGCATACCACCAAAAGGGAAACATAAACACCCAGCCACAAACCCTTTATCTAAAACGGTGTACTGCCTGCAAGATGTTCTAGGACAATGGAGGCCCTAATGTTGTATAACTAACCAATATCTGATTTGACTTAAGGCCCATTCCAGGTGATGGAACCCATACCTAATGTTGCTTGGGTGACCAAGAACCAAAGACTAGATATGCCAGAGGCATAGGATAAAAGCAAACACTACTGTTTTTTAAAAGTAGCAATAAAATGACTCTGAATGACATTCCAATATATTCAAAGATCAGTGCCTTGTTCAGCCATCATCAGGAAAGCTTCCTCCTGTAGCAGATGGAAATGAATATAGAGACCTACAGTCAGACATTGCGCAGAGAGTGAGAGATGTTGGAGCACTCAGCCCTAAATGGGATGCCTCTGTCACATCCCTCACCTCAGGGTTCAGGGACCCATGAAAGAGGAAGCAGAAAGAGTGTAAGAGCCGGAGAAGATGGAGGACACCAGGAGAACAAGGTCACCTAAATCAATATTATCCAAGTGCATATGAACTCACAGAGACTGGGGCTGTGTGCACAGGTCTGCATCGGTGCTCTGAATATGTTTTATTGCTTCTATTTTAGTGTTCTTGTAGGACTCCTGAATATGCAAACGTGGGTCTCTGACTCCAGGCCTTCTCCTGGGCTTTATTTTCCTTCCGATCTTTGTCTTGTCCAACTCCAATGCATTTGTTTTTGTTTTATATTATCTTATTTTATTACTTTTCCCTTTGAAGCATATTTGTTTTCTAATGAAAGACATAAAGGGGGTGGATCTGGGTAGGAGGAGAGGAAGGGAGGAACTGGAAGGAATAGAGGGAGGGGAAAGAGAGAAAGTGAGAGAGGGGAAAAGAGGAAGAGAAGGATGGAGGAAAGGAGAGAGAGAGAGAGAGAGAGAGAGAGAGAGAGAGAACAAACATGGTTGACATAATGATAACTGAGATTGTCTCAAAATTGATGACAAACAAAAGACCATAAAGCCAAGAAGCTCAGCAGAGCCTAAATAAGAGGACACACACACACAGACACACACACAGACTAACTCACACACACATATTCTCTCTCTCTCTCCCTCTCTCTCCCTCTCTCTCTCTCTCACATACACACACACACACACACACACACACACACACTATATTTTCTATTCAAAACACACTATATTTCCTATTCAAACTATAGAAAATGAACAACAGGACATTTGAAAGTGAGTGGAATGCCTTCCTTGTAGGAGGTGGAGGATAAAAAGTAGGTCACAGTGCAGAAGTGGGTCACACTGAAGAAGTAGGTCACACTGCTCTTGAGAAGTAATGCTACAAGAAAACAAGATAGTTAATGACGACACAATTAAAAACTTGCCCTCATGGAACTCAGTACCAGTGAAGTCATTCTTTAGAAGTAAAAACTTCCTCAGACAGTGAAAATTGGGACAATTTGTCATTATAAATGCTGTTCAGGGGGCAATAAAGTTACACAGACTGAGAATTTGGGTTTGTACAAACAAAGGATCGGTCTTAGAGAAAGAAAATACAAAATTAAAATGAATCACATTCTTACACTTATCTGAAAGAAAGGTATATTCAAGACAGTAATGTCAGCATTGTGCTGATAAGCATCATTCATAGATAAGGGAAATGAATATCACAATGTCCTCAGACTCCATGAGGAAGAACTAGGATGCATTGCAGTGAAGAACTTAGATCCAACACTCTCAAAGCTGGAGAATGTCATTTGGGAATGAGCTTTGGTTAGTTGAACATGGATATTTTCACACTCTGGGGTGATGAAAACTAACACAGTTTAAGGGGGACAGTTAATATGAAGTGAATTTTGGGGTATACTCATCCATACACACAACTCTCAGTACACCAGAATTTCACTGGCTTGTCGATAGGACCTTTAACGAAGTCATTTAAGTTCAAATCATGGTACCACATGAACTCTGAGCCAGCATGACTGATGCTCTCACGTGAAGAAAAAATTTGGACACATGGATACTGGGGATGTGTGTGGACAGAGAGAGGAATTCAACGGAGGGTACAGTAAGCAGGCAGCTGCCTGCAAGTAAGAAACCTTCACTTCTTTTGCTTCCAAAAATGTGAGAGAGAAATTTATGCTATCCTACCAGATACCATACTCAGATTTCCATTAAAAAATTATAAAGCATGCTAGAAGAAAAAAAAAGAAAGCAAAACCAAACACCAAAAATAAAATAAAACAAAATAAATCTGAAGCAACATAGCAAACACCAGAACCGCATGTCACATGGTTGGGGGAGGAATGACACTATTCTGGACTAGATGGTGACTGTTACATAACCCATCTCATAAACACACAAGGAAACACTAAGTTATATACTTACGTTAAAGGGGCAAAATTTTTGGTTATGTTTCTCTCAATTATTTTAAAAGATACATAATTATTGACAGTTCTTTCCAGTATAGTTTCTATACTTTGTACAGTCTTCTAACTGATAAAAATATAAACTAATAATGAATTGGGACCAACTTACATAATTATAACAAAAATGATTGATCTTAACAATTATGGTTCTTTTTGTATTATCTTTGCCATCCATAACACTAGCAATAAAAGAACAATCATGTTTCTTTTTTCTCAATAAATATGCACTTAATATTCTTCTCATATAAGAAAGCACACTACTTTCTGTGATGCAAAAAAATGAATTTGACAACCATCCTAACTTTGTGAAAAATAATAGGGTAACTGTAAAATGTGACAGCATGTGGACAGTGCCAAAGCTTACTGAGTGCAGTGAAGCTCAGGGCAGGAGAACACGTCCATCTGGGGTCATCCAAGACGGCTTCAAGCTAAAGGTGACATGGTTTTGTAAGTGGCATTTTAAGGTGGAATTTTTAAGTTGGCATTTTAGTTGAGTCTTTGTTTATTTGTCAAATATTGAAAGTGCTTGCTACATTCAAGTCTGTGCCAGATGTTATGCCAGATGTTACGAGAGAAAAAACTCAGATCAAATGTTCATTCATTTCACTATCTAATAAAGCTTGAGAGTGTGGATATGAGAATAAACATATATGTGCATTTATTAATGTACACATACGTGTGTGTGTGGCCAATGTAAAGTATAAAGTGATGGGAACAACCCTGAAGGACAAGTAAATTTCAACAAAATGCATAAACCTGTTCAATATCTACTGGCAACCTTTTAGAAAAAAATCAACTGACAACATGTGGACTTTGGGCTCCTTGTGATCAGGCTTCTGGCAAAGTTCCTAGGGGACTTCCTGTCTGTTTGCTTATTACATTTATGCTTTGTGTCAGCTGTCTTATGCTCACCAGCTACTTCTCATCGCTTCTTCCATCTAGTCATGCATCCACTTAAGCATTGATTGAAGAAGTACATTACATGCAGGGCACGGAATGGAGAACATAGCATAGCAGAACCTAACAGGGTTCTGACTTTTGTGTTTACATTCTCCAGGGCAAAGATATAGAACAGCATGGACAGCTACATAGTTCTATTCATCATGTACACAAATGCTGATGTGTGTATAATGAGGGCATTTGGTCCTTCATTCCTATGAGGGGTTGTATTTTGTGTATAGGAAATACATGTGCCTTATCACATGTGTCACAGAGGGCGGGAGGGGGGACATCCAGGGCCTTGCCAGCTTAGTGATGGTCCAAGGTAGACATCTGTAGTTTCACTGAAAGGAAGGGTGCGTTGCTTCATTTTATAGACGCTATCACTCTATGAGAGCTTGTTTGGATCCTGGATGTAGTATTCCCTCGTTGAGTCCTTAGAGTTGCTGATTGAATACCCATAGTTCTGAATGGCTTCCAGAGCAGTTGGAGACTCTGTAACAAATGTACACCTCCATGCAAGCTGATCTGGACCATGTGACTCAGCATGCCAAATGGTACTTGAAACAACAGATCAGAATGCTCACACAGTAGCAAATAAAAATGTTACAACAATACCCTCAGGTGTTTGGAGAAGACAATCTTCTGTTGCTAAGTGTTACTTTTGGGGGGAGAGTTCTGACCTTGCTCTTGAGTCCTTGGGACTGAAGATATGAGACATCAAGTGACCATGTGACCTGATATGCTTCTTTGGCTCACATTGCTACAGTGTTGTAAGCAGGGTACACAAGATCAGTTTAATTGTCTCCAAAGATGAAAATGGCACGTGTAAGTGACAGACATCCTTACCACTTACCTGTGCTACAGTGACATGCCTTTCCCTGAGCTATGCCCTAGAGCAGCATGGAGATTTCCCCCAAGACACTTGACTGATCATGTCTAGTTTCCAAATAGTTTTTCATACTCTGATGGTACTGCGTTTTAGCATTTTAGCCTACTCGTGGTCTTAAAGAACCAAGTCAAAAGGGGATTCTCCATGTGAACATCAGACTGGGTGCCTGGTTGTCCACTCAGACTGGAAGAAAGCATGACCAGAAGAGTGATCTAAATGGTTCTGTGGATAGCAGCAAATACTTTGGTAGCTGTATGAAAAATTATATAGGAATTAGTAAAGTTTAGGAATTGATACTCTGGGGGGAAGAAGAATGTCATGGTTTGAATGAGAATGGTCCCCATAGGCTCATATTTTTGAACACTTGGCTTCCAGTTGGTGGAACAGTTTGGGAAGAATTAGAAGGGGTGGCCTTGTGGGAGGAGTTGTGTCACTAAGGTGGGCTTTGAAGTTTCAGAAAATGCTTGCCACGCCCCCCTTCTCTCTTTCTCTCTCTCCCTCTCTGCCTTGTGCTTATGGATCCACATGTAAGCTTTCAGCTTCTCCTCCAGCACCACACCGACTGCCCACTACCATGCTCCCTGCAAGGATAGTCAAGGACTCTAAACCTCTGAGACTGTAGGATAAACTCTTTCTTCTACAAGTTGCCTGGGTCATGGTGTCTTATCACAGCAACAGAAAAGTATCTAATTCAAGAGATAATGAAAAATATCTTTTCGTAGGCACAGATTCTGGTGGCTAGTTTATATGAATGATGACCAAAGGTCATTGATTTCAGAAAAAAAAAGCTATTAATAATCAGCAAAACAGAATGTCGCCCTTATGACCACAGCCATAGTGGACAATAATTATCCAATGGACTCATGGAGAAAGTGAACAAAAATAGATGATACCTATCTTCAAAAACATGGGTTGTACCCTCCCCAGGGTGCTCTTGTTAGTTATGCCAGCATGCTTCTTGCTATAGACTAAACCTCTGAACTATAAAGCAGCCTCGATTCAGTGTTTTTCTTTATGAGTTGCCATGGTCATGATGTCTTTTCACAGCAATGGAAACTTTAAGGCAGTGTGAGTGTGTGGTGGTGTGTGTGTGTGTGTGTGTGTGTGTGTGTGTGTGTGTGTGTAAGAGAGAGAGAGACAGAGACAGAGACACAAAGAGAGACAGAGACACAAAGAGAGATAGAGGCACAGAGAGAGACAGAGAGGTGTATGATATGTATCTGAGAGTGACAATATAGTCTATAGGTTTTTTTTTTATTAAAGCTCTCATTTTACCACAAAGCAACCAGAATAAGCTTCACAGCAGTAGGAGTCAGTAATGGTAATATATGCCTGCCTTTTGAGGCAGCTTGCTTAATAAAACAGTGAACCTACTGAGGACTCAAAGTACCCTGTGGTTTGTGGTGCTACGCTCCATAATAGATGATCCAGAGCACCATCCAATGCACAATGCCGTTTTTTCTATGACCAAATGTCAGATAGCTAAGGACCAACCGGGGATGAGTTGGGATTTTTGTTTTGTTTTGTTTATTTTCCACTACTTGCAATGGGTGACTCACTTTCTTCTCACCAAAGTAAGAAAGATGATCTGCTTTGGATTACCTATTGCCAACCAGGGACTATTATAACATAGTCAGCAGCTCTGGCCATTTAAAAACTCTCCTTTGCAAAGCAGTTGGGCCTGCTAGCAAGAACATGCAATTCTGTAACCCAGGAAAAAAAAATATCAGTATTCTCCAGGAGGTCACTGCAAGGAGAAGCCTGAGTTTCACAGGGTATACCTGATTGGTGCTTTAGAGAGTGTTGTTGGGAGCCTCCCCAAGTTTCTTGAGCTTTGCAGTATCTTTTAAACAAATTATAGTCACTAACTTTATTGATGAATGCTGAGAGTTGCTGATAAGTTTCCTGATTTTTGAGACTTTTAGTTTCCTAATAGTGTGTAAACCTCGGGGGATGAGTCTTAGAATATTCTCACTTAAAATACAAAGTGAACTCTGTTTCCTTCAGAGGACCTTAACCAACATATTTAGGACTCATGAGTGTGTGTGTGTGTGTGTGTGTGTGTGTGTGTGTGTGTGTGTGTGTGATGGAGGGGCTTGCATGTGTGCTGTGTCTGTGTATGCACATGTGCATGTATGTGAAGAGGCCAGAGGTCGATGTTGCGAGTCTTCCTCCATTGCTTTCCAGCTTATTTTTTGAGGCAGGGTCTCTTGCTGAATCAGCCCGGAAGCTCCAGCTCTCAGGTCTGTCTCTACCACATGCAACCCTTTCCACTGCCAGGCTTACAGATGAGAGGCACAGTGCCCAGATCTTATGAGGATGCTGGAGATCTGTCTGATTCAGGTTCTCGAACTTGTGTGGAAGGCGCTCTCCTTCTAAGCCATCTCCATAGGTCCCCTCTCCTGCTATTAATTTTTTAAATTATTCAAATACATCCAACTAATAAGTACTCCAAATAACTGTTCATGGTAGCATAATAAAGAGCACAAAGGGCACAGAGAGGGAGAAAGGGTGGGAGCTCAGCAACTATGCTCCTTTTTTGGCAGCCATCTGTCAACCACCTTGAACCTGAAATCACTTCATGAGCGCTCTATGAGTGCACAGACTTAGCTTGGCTTCTTTCAGTTCTCAAGACATACTCAGTAAGTTCCTTTTCTCCAGCTTCACAGGGTCAGTCTTCACATCAGTCATGAAATCCCTCCCCTGCATTTCACAGGCCAGGTCTTCCCACCTTCTTCAGATTTCAGCTTAGGTCGTATCACGAAGCAGATTTTTCTGACAACACTGTCTAAAATTATATATACACTTACTCACATTGATGTTGTATATTACTTGGGTTCTGCCTTTGTGTCATATATTAGAATTTTTTATTTACAAGCCTGTCTGTTTCTTGACTGTCTCTATCTCTTCATGAGGATGTAAGATCCACAAGAGGGCCTGACTGCCTGTTTCTCTCGCCATCTGATACCCAGCATCTGCCACAATGCTTTAGATTCAAGAACACTCTCATTAAAACTTGTGCGATAACTAAGTAAACTTGATTCAAGCTCTGTCATCTCAGGGCTGAATTTTTTAGCCCTTTCTACCCATAGTCTCATATGTCATCTTTGCCTCTGTTGTTGTTGTTGTTGTTGTTGTTGTTATTTTTGTTGCTGTTTCATTCTGATGACTTGGAAGCTGGGACCACAGACAGAATAGTGCTTACAATCAGTAGAAGTCAAGGAGGGACTTAGTTTTTGGCATCCCTTCCTAAATCTCAGACTATACATCTCTATAAAGGTTATACTGCAAGTTAAGAGAATAATTCAACATTTCACAGGGAAAATTCATCATTCTTATAGCTACCTTTGGCCTAATATTAATGTTGATGGGTCTCAGAGGTGGTTTAAAACATGGAAATGGGAGGAAGCTGAGTAATAAGGTATTTTTATTACAATAGTTCCTGATTGGTTTTTGAAAGAAGGACTGTACAAAGACTGTAGTGGTTTGAATGGGAAATGTCCCCCAAAGTCTTGGGTATTTGGTTTCCGGTGTGTGGTGGTGTTTGGGGAGGTTTAGTTGGTGCAGCCTTGGGGACTGGCTTTGAAATGAAAAGCCTCACACCACTTCTAGGTTACACCTCAGCTTCCCACTCCCAGTTCCCACATCCTTGCTTAAGATGTGAGCCCTCAGCTTCCTGGTCCTGCTACTGTGCCCACCCCTTGTTATCTCCACCCTAAACCATAAACCAGAATATATTCTCTCTTCCCTAAGATCCCTTTGGTCATGGCATTTTATCACAGCAACAGGAAAGGTAACTGTCTTAGTTAGGGTTTTACTGCTGTGTACAGACACCATGACCAAGACAAGTCTTATAAAGGACAGCATTTAATTGGGGCTGGCTTACAGGTTTACATTATCATCAAGGCAGGATCTTGGCAGCATCCAGGCAGGCACAGTGAAGGAGGAGCTGAGATAAGTTCTACATCTTCATCTGAAGGCTGCTAGCAGAATATTGACTTGTGGGCAGCTAAGATGAGGCTCTTAAAGCCCATACCCACAGTGACACACCCACTCCAACAGGGCCACACCTACTCCAACAGGGCCACACCCACTCCAACAGGGCCACACCTACTCCAACAGGGCCACACCTACTCCAACAGGGCCATACTTTCTAATAGAGCCACTCCCTAGACTGAGCATATACAAACCATCACAGTAACTTAGAAAGATACTGAACAATATCTTCTACAATAAAATTAAACTTGTCTTTACAATTTCGATTATGGCTTACGATTTTCATCTGTCAGGTTTGTTTAAAAATTTATTTAGTCATCCGTTTAAAAGGCATAATACTGAGAAACATCCTATGACAATTTGAGATATTTCACACATGAGAAGTATGTATTGTATTGCACTAGAAAAGAAAATTTTCTCTCTGCTGTTTCCACGTGCAAGTCCTGGGTTGGCTTTTTCTCTCTAGCCATTACCCCCTGTTCTTTCCTAATGATTACATCGAGGGTCCCCTGGGCCTCAGTAGTAAAGAGGACAAGGCAAAGGAAAGGGATCATTTGGAACTATAAAATGTCAAGGAAAAGAGTCATCTCTTAGCAGCAAAACCATTCACGTGACTAGTATCTTCATGAAGTCTAACTTCAGCATAAATTGGTCTTCTAAACCAGCATTACTCTCCCCTTGGTAGCGTTTGCCTACTTGTTCAGGTTAAAAGCAGTTCATGCTCTATGAGTCTGCTTACACTGTAGTTTAAAGGCCATGGTCAGCCAATTTCATTTTGATACTATTTTACCTAGCTTTCCATTGACTATTGTTCCTTTTAATGCTGATTGGTGAATAATACTGCTTCCCTCATTCACAAACATAAGCAACCATCAGGCCGGTGCCCCTCAGCTTAAAGATGCTAACACATCTCTTTTAACTTAATTTAACAATTTCTCTAATGAAATTATATATATATATATATATATATATATATATATATATATATATATATATATATATATATATTCTAAGCCTTACTGGGTACTCCAAACACAGTGAAACAAAAATCGTAATGTATATGTTGGGCCCTAGAAGGAACAAGGCTAGATAGTGGATTAGATTTACTGATGTGTGAAGAGAAGATAACTTTGGATTCTGGTCCCGTCTTTGCTCTCTGTATTAATCTACTTATATTATTCTGTTACTTTGTATATGTACTAAACCTATTTTTATTTCAAGTCTACCTTGTGATAGCATTAAACAAGGCTCACATGCTCATATATATGTGTGTGTGTGTATGTGAGTTTGTGTGTGTATTTTTTCTTTCTATTTTTTTTTTTTTTTACTTGTTCTGGTCAACCCTGCTAGCTCTGGTCTGCCCCGCTCACTCTGGTTGGCCCCGCTCGCTCCGGCCGTCCAGTTCAGCTCTGCTTGCTCCGGTCGGTCCCGCTTGCTCTGGTCGGTCATCCCAGCTCGATCTGGTCGTCCCTGCTCGCTCCAGTCGGCTCTGCTCGCTCCAGTCGGCTCTGCTCGCTCCAGTTGGTCCCACTTGCTCAGTCTCTGCTCTCTCCGGTCCAAGGATTCATTTATTATTATTCATAAGTACACTATAGCTGACTTCAGACGCGCCAGAGGAGGGCGTCAGATCTCATTACGGGTGGTTGTAAGCCACCATGTGGTTGCTGGGATTTGAACTCATCACCTTCAGAAGAGCGGTTGTGTGCTCTTTGTGCGAGAAGTACATATATGCTGTGCTATGTGTTCATATATGTTCACATGTACTTGTTTAAGCATATGTATGGAGGTCACCAGTTGATACTGGGAATAATCTTAAATTGCTTTTCTGTTGTATTCTTTGAAGCAAGTTCTCTCACTGAAATCCAGAGCTTGCCAGTTTGGATGGTCTAATTGGCCAGCTTACTTTAAGAATCTTCTGCCTTACCATCCAGAGCTGGAATTAGAGGCAGAGTACCATACCCACATGGCACTCAAATAGTTTAAAGTGTTCCAGTTCCTAGGATATTTATTTAGAGGTCCAATTATCTCCAATTATCAAACAGAGATAAATTAGTAGCCTTTTTAGTTTATAGTCTTCTACTCAGTTTTAAGAAAATAAATCTGTACAATTTTGTTGCAGATGTACCGTTCTTTCCAGATCGGTTGACTTATTTTGGATACATCCAACCATGGGTGGAACTTGCAGATACAGAGGTCCAACTGTGTAGTTCTTGAGTTATGATGTAAGTTTTCAATGGGGCAGTAATATTTTCTTACAATGCTTAACCATGATTTAGGAAGATTATCATCATCTTCATTCTCCTCCTCCTCCTTATCATCATCATCATCATCATCATCATCATCATCATCATCATCATCATTATTTATGTGATTGTGATTCATCTATGAGTTCAGGCCAGAGGACAACTTACTGGAATCCCCCCCTACCCCCACCCCCGCACCCGTTGTCAGATTCAGGGACAGAACTTGGGCCTTCTGGTTTGCATCAGTAACGATTTTACTTGCTGAACCATCCCCCCTGTCTCCTCGCCATAATTCAATCAATCTCTCATCACTGGGCTTTATATCTCATTACGACATATTTGTGGGACCATCAATATAGATCTTCTAGTCTTTAAACAAAATCCTCTTAAATTTAACTCCACATTATTCAGATATCATTAGTTAGGGCTCATGAATTTCAGTTCTAACTTTCTTAGGATGTTAGCCCTTATTTATAAATTTGAGTTGCAGCAGCATTCTAAAACATTTCAGCTCTAAACATTTGAGATCTATCCTTAGTAGATCTGTAACTTCTGGGTGAGGCCATTTCTAACACTTAGAACCACGAGGCATATAATTCTCTGCTTTCCCATCAGTGCAGAGACTGGAGGGAGGACAAACACAGCCACACGGAGATATTATCTTTCAGAATCAGTTGTTATTTCGAGATTTGAGGATCAAGCTTGGATTTTTCTTGTCAAACTGTAGCATATTAGAAAAATTACAAACAAATTCTAATTTTTAAGATTAAAAAGGAAGGCTTTGAAAAAAAACTTCTATTTCTCAGTGTGCTCTTTCAGTTCTGCTCTCAGAAGTCAGGGCTGCTCCCCAGTGCCACAAAGGGTAGGAGAAATGGTTCTGACTAGACTTGCCAGTTATCTGAAGCCATCAGAGGATTGTAGAATTTTTTTTCCACTTTGCACAAAAAAACCCCTCTATTTCATTATATTAATTTCCTCCTCCTTCTCCTCCTCCTTCTTCTTCTTCAATTTTTTTTTTTTACACTCCAGTACTTATCCCCCTCCTGGCCTGCCCTCTGTTTCTTATCCCATTCTCCTCCCCCTGCACCCATCTCCAAGAGGAAGTTCCTATCTCCCACCCCCATCCCACCAGACCTCATCACTCCCTGGGGCCCCAAGTCTCCGCAGGGTTAAGTGCATCTTCTCTCAGAGGCCAGACCAGGCAGTTCTCTGCTGTATATGTTTCCAGGGCCTTGACCCAGCTGGTGAATGATGCCTGGTTGATGGCTCAGTGTCAGAGAAATCTCAGGGGTCCAGGTTAGTTAAGACTACTGGTCTTCCTATGGGGTTGCCCTCCTCCTCAGCTTCTTCCAGCTTTTTCCTAACTCAACTACAGGGGTTCCTGGCTTCTGTTCATTGGTTGAGTATAAGTATCTGCATCTGACTCTTTCAGCTGCTTGGGCACACCATAGCATCAATAATAGTGTCAGGCCTTGGAGTTTCCCCTTGAGCTGGCTCCCAATTTGGGCTGTCACTGGACCTCCTGTCCCTCAGGCTCTTCTCCATTTTTGTCCCTGCAGTTCTTTTAGACAGGAACAATTCTGGGTCAGAGATTTTGACTGTGGGATGGCAAGCCCGTTCTTTCTGCTGGAAGTGGGCTCTATAAGTTCCCTCTCCCCACCATAGGGCATTTCATCTAAGGTCCCTACTTTGAGTCCTGAGAGTCTCTCACCTCCCAGATCTCTGGTATATTCTCGAGGGTCCCCCCACCTCTTACCTCCCAAGGTTGCCTGTTTCCATTCTTTTGGCTGGGCCTCAGGGCTTCAGTCCTGTCCCCACCACCAATACCTGATCATCTTCCTCCCTTTCCCTCCCTGTCCCATCTCCCACCCAGGTTCCTCCCTTCCTCTGCCACTCCCCCCCCCCCATGATTGCTTTCCTCTCCCTCCCAAGTGGGATTAAAGCATCCTCACTTGGGCCCTTTGGCTTGTTAACCTTCTTGAGTTCTGTAGATTGTGTCCTGGGTATTCTGTACTTTTTTTGGCTAATAACCACGTATCAGTGAGTATATACTATGCATGTCCTTTGGGCCTGGGTTACCTCACTCAGGATATTTTCTAGCTCCATCCATTTGCCTGCAAACCTCATAATGTCCTTGTTCTTAATAGCTGAGTAGTACTCCATTGTGTAAATGAACAAGATTTTCAGTATCCATTTTTCCATTGTGGGACATCTGGATTGTTTCCAGATAGCTATCACAAATAAGGCTGCTGTGAACACAATAGAGCATGTGCCCCTGTGGCATGGTGGGGCATCATTTGGGTATATGCCCAAGAGTGGTATTGCTGGGTCTTCAGGTAGATCTATTTCCAATTTTCTGAGGAACCTCCAGTAGCATATTATTTTTTAAAAAAATGTAAAAGGTGTGTGTGTGTGCTCCCACAGAAGCCAGAAGTGGATGTTGGATCATCTGGAGTTGGGGTTACAGGTGATTGTGGGTGCTAAAAACAAGTGTTCTTCATTGCTAAAGCCATCTCTCCAGCCCTTGGTATTGCTCTTCACAGGTCTCTTAAACTTGCTCTTGGTCTAGGGATGTAACACACCCTGTTTGTTTCACTGCTTCATCCCAGAGCTGGTCGGAGTCTTAAGATTTTGCAGTGTCTTAATCAGGTCTGTCTTGCTTTCTACACGTTTGTAGACTTTCTCTTGTTTCTTCACCAGGACCAGGACAAACCATAGTTTGCTTTTTAGAGATCCATGTTTCAAATAGCCCAGCCTTTAATCCCAGCACTTGGGAGGCAGATTTCTGAGTTCGAGGCCAGCCTGGTCTACAAAGTGAGTTCCAGGTCAGCCAGGGCTATACAGAGAAACCCTGTCTCGAAAAACAAACAAACAAACAAACAAACAAAGATAACCTTGAATGTCACATCCTGTTTTTACCTCCCAAGATCACAGCTGTGCACTACCTTGTCAGGGCCAAAACCCAAAAATTAAAAAGATACAGACTTTAAGCATCAGAGAAGGAGGAGGAGGAGGAGGAGGAGGAGGAGGAGGAGGAGACACCATCACCAGTTCGAGGCAGTCAGAACTTTGTACTTAGAAGGGACAAATAAACCTGATATATAAAAATAAAAAATTTAATTACAGCACCTTAAAATCCAAATGGAACAGCGCAATCTTATAATTTGTGGAGCAACAGAGGTTAGGAAGAAATCGTCAAAGCCTTTATTTTATACTCCAAATTAATGCAGTGATCAAATGTATCAAAAATGCTAAAAGTACAGTGGGTTACTTTTTTTTTTAAACCTTTTCCCCTAGATCTGAAGGGTTCTTTCTCCTGTACTTTCTTTCCTTTGCTTACTACATTACAAGAGCTAACTAAAAGAGCTACTTTAAATTTCGTGCACAAAGTAGCACAGGAGTGCAAAAGGAGGTCAGCCACCCGCCTCCTCCCGGAGTGGGCTGGTGAAGCGGGCCTGGTGCAGCCATCCGGAGGTCCCTGGGTAAAGGCCACCCTGGGACACGGCTGCTCGGAGAAGTGCGGGGGAACCCTCCGTCCTCCATGCCTAGTGAACCAAAATTCCACCCAAAGACACTGAGCTCGAAGAGCCGGCCCAACCCAGCCGTGCTGCGGCCCTCCCTGACCCGGAAGTGCTCGGTGGCCTCGGCGAGAATGCGCCTGAGCCAGCGCGCGCGCGCGCCCCCGCGGAACTCCCGCCGGCGGCTGGGCTCTCCCGGAGGCGCGCCCGATCGCGGCGGCCACCAACATGGCCGAGTCGAACGAAGAGGTGGCGGTGCTGGTGCAGAGGGTGGTGAAGGACATCACCAACGCCTTCCGAAGGAACCCGCACATGTGAGTGGCGCGCCCTGCGCCGCCGGGTCGTCGGGGGCGGGTCGGGGCCGCGCTCTAGTCCACTCGCCGCGGCCGCTCGGGGCCCACGCGCGCTTCCGACAGGCGGAGCGCGTCTGGGACTGTCGCGCCGAGCCAGCTGGCCGTTACCAAGACGCGTGGCGGGGCAGTGCTGGGGAGCGACCTCCGAGAGCCACGTCCGAGCGCGGAGTTTTCTGCCCTGCCCGGCGCGTCCCGGGAGTTGTGGCAACTCTTCTCCCCGCCGCCCTCCGCCGGGATGCGCTTGCCCCGCGGGCCACTACTGTGTGGGTCCCCGTGTCTTGGAGGCGACTCTCGGTTGCATCCAGTGCGTGGCTGTAGAGGGATAATTATCCACCCCATCAGACTCCCTACAGCCCCTTTTTGGGTTAACTAAAGGTGATTGGAAGCTGCCTTTGACTTTTCGACTCGTTTGCCACAAAATTGCAAAGCGAGTCGGATGTAACAATTTTTGAAGGTGACCTGGGTGGATCTCATAAAGCAGTTGCAAACTGGATACTTTTTTTTATCAGTAGCGAGTCCGAAGTTACAGACTTAAGGCATTCTTACCTAGCATTGTTGCCTTCTAAAAGTTCACTCCTGAATTGACACATATATTATCTCTTCCTCCTCTCTTTCCATTTTATTTGTTACTCTCTAGGAAGATACTCTCAAGATCGTATTTTTTTCCCTGATACTCTCCCTTTAAGGACTGAAAAGGAAGCTACTGAAGAGTTACCTACACCAGTATACAAAAGAATAAGAAGCCAGAATGTAGCCCATTTCTTCTCCCCCTCCCCTGGGGAACATGAAGTCCGGTTTTGTATTATTTTCTCATTGGTTATCCAATTTATTTTTAATATTTTAATTTTTTAACTAAAACACATGAATTATTTTTAAGCATTCTAGCCTCCTTAGCTTTTCCGACTAAATGAAAGGCCACACATTTTAACAAAGTGTTCTTTTCCTCCAAGGTGATCTCAGAAAATAATTTAGAAGTCCTCAGATGGCCTGCTATTGTGTCAATTAAGGACTTTAAACTGTACTTCCTTCAAGACAAAAGACTACTGGCTTCTAAACATACCTGCCAGCTCCGACAGCCCCTAAGTCCTCCTCCTTTCCTCTTTTGACTGCTGACTTTTTTCAGAATGAGTGTTTGGAGTGATTTCCTGGCAGTAGCCATAGTGGCTGCTGGGCCTTTTAAGGAATGCTTTGATGTCTTGTAAGTCTGTCTTTGAGGCCCTTTTTGAGAATTCCAGCGGCAGTGCAAGTAAGAGACACATCCTTTGGGGGGGGGAAAAAGCTGGGCAAGTGAAAAGGTTCATTTTTTATCATTGGTGTTGTTTTCTAAAACATTGTAACAAAGGTTAGACATTTAATATAGTGATCACTCCAGTTTCTCATCTTTGAGGTAGACTAAAATACTCTATTTGGCGAAATTAAGATTTATTAGTTCTGAAGGTTGACCCAGTGGAATGTGGGTCAGGTCTCTGTTTTTCTGGATCACCAAAAACTCTTAAAAAGGGCTTCAATGCCTCTCTCTTCATCATAATTTTATTCTACGGTCTTACTAATATATAGTTTATGACTATTCGCAAGTATTTGGGTCATTTGAATTATAAAGGTTTGAAAGAAGTGAAGACTTGAGAGAAGTTGGGCACTTGAACTAAGTTTCGTAAGCTGTAAACATTTAAATTGCTCAATTTGTTGTTTAGTCTTTGTCAGCAGCTGTATTTTAGTACACATTCCATACAGTAGGAGTATCTTCTATCCATCTTTTAAAATGTCTTATCTGTATGTTGGACTTTTCAGAAGTGACAGTATGTCTTTGCTTAATCTAGCCTTTTTAGACTCAAGAAGGCTGTATTTTTAGTTTTAAAAAACAGGTATTATCTACCTTTAAAGTTATTATCTAATAACAGTATTATAAAAGTTTTTTTTTATTATTACCTTTCTTTCCTGTTTTCTCCAAGTTAAGATAGGTTGCCAATTTATTTGTTAACATCTACTCTCTTGAATATAATAATTTTGTTTCTGTAGACATATCTACCTGAAGCAGCCAAGAGGTCAGTGATATAGGAATGATGTTTCTGTCAGGTATGACTGATTTCCCCCAGGTTCAAGGCTGTCTTGATCTTGAAAGGCCAATGAGAATTCAGAGCACCAGTTAACCTAGGTCCTCCACTCCTTGCCAGAGCACTTTGCAAAGTGGAAAGCATAAATATTGTTCGCATGGGTGACTGAAAATCCTTTTGGGTTCTCTGCAACTATTGGCTTGACCCAGGAATATTTATTACCATGAGGTATAGACTATGCTGTACAACCTAATTAGGTCATCATGTTAATAGTCTCTTATCCAGAAAATTGTTCTTTTTCAATTGAATATTGTTTTAGTTAGGGCTTTGCTACTATGAACAGACACCGTGACCAAGGCAACTCTTATTATACAACTCTTATTATAAAGACCAACATTTAATTGGGACTGGCTTACAGGTTCAGAGGTTCAGTCCATTATCATCAAAGTGGGAGCATGGCAGCATCCAGGCAGACATGGTAAAGGAGGAGCTGAGAGTTCTACATCTTCATCTGAAGGCTGCTAGAAGACTGGCTTCCAGGCAGCTAGGATGAGGGTCTTAAGCCCATGCCCACAGTGACACGCCTACTCCAAGGCCACACCTCCTAATAGTGCCACTCCCTGGACCAAGTATATACAAACCATCACAAGTGTCTACATTGATTTGAGGTGCATATCCACTATGTGAGACAAGAAGCACAAAATACAGTTTGTACTGAAGCCAAGTTTCTGGTGTGGTTAAAGTGTGCATCTGCTATACTAGCCATATGTAGCTATTAGACACTTGGAATGTTCTTAATGTGAATGAGAACTGAACTTTTGATTTTTTTTAAGCATAATCATATGAGAAGTAAGTACTGTGTTGTCTGTTGTGGATTTAGTGAAGACCTAAGACTTAACCTGCATGAACAGTAATTAACCGTACAATGTAGTTCCTAGTGAAGATCCGTTAGCTGTCTATTGGAAGAGAAGGGAGGCTAGGTGTATCCCATGGGAGGCAGCATTTAACATGAACCCGGGAGCAGGTTATAGAAGTTCTTGACTCTCTGGCCTAATTGTTGCTTTCATGTGTATAGCAAAATCTACATTTGACAGGCTAAATGCTCGTCTAGGGAGAGTCCTACCAGGAGCTGAGCATGTCGAGTAGCGCATAGTTGACCAAAGAGCTCTATCCTTAATGCAACTTCAAACCGAGCAACACATAACTTGTGAAAGTAGGCAGAAAGATAAGAAAGACATCATGAATAGTGATAGCCAGGAGACTTTATTTGACTTACAGGGTCAAGACAGTTCTTTCAGGGAAGCTAGCATTTGAATTGAGACACTTTTAATCCATAGGAGGGCTACTAAGTAAGGGCGTAATAATGAAACACAGTTTAAAGTTGTCTGCAGATTGATGAATACGAAACTAAGAATATAATGGTCTTACACATGTAGTTTACTCATTTAAATGATAGTATAGTTTTTAAAGTTTTTGTTTAGAATTTGAGTCCAAGATTTGAATCTTCTTGTTTTATTTTTAGTCCAGTATACTTTTTTTTTTTTTTTTTTTGGTTTTTTCGAGACAGGGTTTCTCTGTGTAGCCCTGGCTGTCCTGGAACTCACTCTGTAGACCAGGCTGGCCTCGACCTCAGAAATCCGCCTGCCTCTGCCTCCCGAGTGCTGGGATTAAAGGCATGCACCACCACGCCCAGCTAGTCCAGTATACTTAAGTAAGACTCTCTTATCTGTAAAATGGGATGAAGATTTTTACTGTAGATTATTGCTCAGAGTAAACACAGACTGTGGCATACAATAAACAGCAATTTCTGTTTTTTCTAAATAATGTCAGTAATATAGGTTCAGTGGTATACAAAATTATTTATCTTCATAATTAATGAGGAGACCTACTAGGTCTCTGAAATATCTTCACTACCAGTTAGGGGTTTAATGATTATTATGCAAGTGTCAGTTTCTGTAGATATTTTACTGTCTCCTTTTCAATCATTTGAAAAAGAATTAGAACTTATAAGACAAAAATCGCTATTCAATAAAGATATTTATATAATTTTCTGAACCTGGGCTGTCTTTTGTTCTGTTGTGAACTTTACAGAGTTCATGTTGAGTATTGTCAAAAGCTTATGCCCAATGTGATCTCATGTCCTGTAAAAATACTTAAGGATGGCAAAAAGATGTATACCAAATGTTAGTAACAGTAGGAACAGGCTTTTAGTTTGTATTTTCCCTTAAGTTCGATGGACTTATCTGATAAAAGGAGACTCAAGAAGAATGTGTTTTTGTCATTTTAAATGATTTTAGAATCCAAAATTGCCTGAACAAATTAGACAGTGATCTAAAGGAATAGATACAGAAATCTAAATTGAAACATTCTGTTATTTGGAAGCTTAAAGACAACATATCTTCCTAAAGAAGATGCTGTTTTTTGGGGTTTTTTGGGGTTTTTTTGTAGCAAAATACCATTTTCTTAGGGCAAAATAACTTCACAAAGGATTGAAATTCTTTACTTCAGCCTTCTATTGTCTACTGACTGAGAGCCTTGACCCTGACGTCATGCTCTTAAGTGAACTAATGACACTTATCCTTGCCTAGTACTTCATAGTTTGACACATTCTTCACCTTTGGTTTTCCTAACAGGGAAGATACCATTTCTGTATTTCTGATGAGCAATCCAGTAATGTAGGACTTAACAGTATCACACTGGCCATTAGTGGTAAAAGGAGATTAATTAGTCCAGGGGCTCTAATTATCAAGAGCTTCTGTCTCTATACAACCCTGCATCTCTTTTCTTTTTTTCTTTTTTTTTTTTTTTTTTTTTTTTTTTTTTTTTTTTTTGGTTTTTCGAGACAGGGTTTCTCTTTATAGCCCTGGCTGTCCTGGAACTCACTTTGTAGACCAGGCTGGCCTCGAACTCAGAAATCCGCCTGCCTCTGCCTCCCGAGTGCTGGGATTAAAGGCATGCGCCACCACGCCCGGCCCTGCATCTCTTTTCATTTGTGAAGTTTTTCTTTAGTTCTTCAAAAGTTTACATTCTTATGACTCATTCTTTTTACGTGGAAAGCTGCATGCACTCTAACCCATTTCCCTTACTGGGGATAGAATACAGTTCTACACTCTTACAGATGGGAAAAATCTGTCAAAGCTAAAGGTACATGCTAGATGGCCCATGCAGTACAGTGCATTACAAAGAGAAGAGGTAATATTGTCTTAGAGTAACCTTTGGAAGCTGGGTGAATGTCACTGAGGAGCAAGGATGACCATCATTCAGACGCACTTATTGAACACAGGCTGTCCAAGTTTCTTGGAAGGGTAGCCAGTCACGGGAGTGAGTGTGTGTGTGTGTGTTGTTGTTGTTGTTGTTTCTTTAAATTCTATAGCTTGTCCTATAATTTAGGTACCAAATTAGCACTTAAATATTTTATATCTAGTACAACTATCGTGAGTGTTTTAGTCAGGGTTACTAGAGTCACAGAATGTATGTGATATCTTTCTATATTGAGGAAATTTATTATGATGGTTTACAGTCTGTAGTCTGACTCTCTAACAATGATCAGCTGTAAATTGGAAGTTCAAGAATTTAGTAGTTGTTCAGTCCCGTGTAGTTGTTCAGTCCCACAAGGCTAGTTGTTTCAGCTGGTCTTCTGTAGAATGCTTGTATATGCAAGCATCGAAGAAGAGCAACTCTTTCTTCTGCCGAAGTCCTTACGTAGATTTCCAGCAGAAGGTGTAGCTCAAATTAAAGGTGTGTACCACCATGCCTGCATCTGTGACTTGTTTTGTCCCAGGCTGACCTTGAACTCAGAGATCTCCTTGCCTTAGTCTCCTGGGATTAAAGGCATGTACTACCTTGCCTGGGCCTCAGCTTTTCCTAGCCATTATGCCTCAAGATCTCTTTGCCAAGATCCAGGTCAAAAACTTGTGTCTTCCAGCCTCAAGATCTTGATCACAGGTGAGCCCTCCAATTCTGGATTGTAGTTCATTATAGATATAGTCAAGTTGACAACCAGGAATAGCCATTACAGTGAGCAAAATTTGTTTTTAACATTGTGAATTTAAATTTTAAAAAACCTACCACCAAACCGTGTGTCTGGAAGCTGGTATTCTTTTGTCCTTGCTAGTGTAGCATTTATGTTTTTAGTCCTGGGGTTCCTTAAAGTGTTGCAAGTAGTTATTAGACCTCAAAGATCAGTCTCCTGAGTGAGTCAATCTGGGGGTGGTTTTTTTCATTTGGTTGTGCTAATTTTAGGTTATTCATGTTTGTTTGAGGCAGGGTCTCACTGTAATCCTGGCTGGCCTGTAATACAGTATGTAGATAAGCTTAGTTCCCTTCATAAGAGAATTAAATATGTGAGGTTTTTAAAATGCTTAGTGGAGTTAGAAAAAAAGAATTAAAAGGCAGTAATATCTTCAATTCCTTTTTATATCTTCCATATTTAGAGATGAAATTGGCCTGATCCCATGCCCCGAAGCAAGATATAACCGGAGTCCCATTGTCCTGGTTGAGAACAAACTTGGTGTGGAGAGCTGGTGTGTCAAGTTCTTATTACCGTATGTCCACAACAAGCTCCTTTTGTACAGAACCAGAAAGCAGTGGTTAAACAAAGATGGTGAGTATGCACCGCTGGTCTTCATCCTCTGGGAGGAGCCCTGGCTCGGGGTTGGTATTCCTGGACTCTAGTTTTGGCTCTCCTCTGCACTGCCTGAGCAGGTGTTTGTCCTCTCTGTCAAGTGAGGAGCTTAGACTTGATCATTAGTGTTCCTGTTTGTAACCACAGTGATTAAAATGGAAGAGTCTCAGGCAGGAGCCAGGCCACCTGCTGTCACCACAGCAATTTTATATGTGTTAATATGCTAACGTCATTTTTAAGATTTTGTTTAAGGGTGGCATCCTTTAGTTTAAAAACAAACAAACAAACAAATAAATGGAAGTTTGAGCATCATCAAAGAGTTCTCTAGATCCTATAAGCCCCTGATTTCTGACTCCTTAGCCAGCAGAACTTTTTAGTAACAATTTAGAGATCGATCAGCCCAGTGCTCCCTTGCTGTAGTGACCCCCTCTGTGGGCTTTGAGTCCCAGTTGAGATCAGGCCTTCTGAGTCTTATGTGCCAAACAGAGAGAGTAAAAATTAAGAAAGAGAAAATGTTGGCTTTTACTTCTTCCATTGTTCTGTGACAACTCTTTATGTCACCAATCAGTACCACACGTGGCCTCTTTTTCCAGAGTTTCCTCAGACCAAGCCTATGAGTGCACAAATTCTACATGACCACAGGTGTCACTTCTGGGCCATGTTCATATACAACCATGTCCTCTTTCCTTTTGTAAAGCCCTTCCTCTTCTCTTATACAGCAGCATCTACAGAAGTGCCCAATGTGTCTGGAGGCTGATTATGAATAAGAACTTGTTTTTTAAACAAGTTTAACTATCAGTTCAGTAGTCATTACAAGGGGGCTCCTCTTACCAGCAGCTGCTCTGAGGACTGAGGGTATACATACAAAATTGGTAGTACATGTTTCTTTTATTTAAGAAGGTTTTTTTGTTTTGGTTTGGTTTTTTCTTTTGGTTTTTCGAGACAGAGTTTCTCTGTGTAGCCCTGGCTGTCCTGGAATTCACTCTGTAGACCAGGCGGGCCTCGAACTAAAAAATCCGCCTGCCTCTGCCTCCCAAGTGCTGGGATTAAAGGTGTGTGCCACCACTGCCAGGCATCTAAGAAGTTTTGAGTTGAGAGCCAGACAGAGCACCATAGCATAGAGTTCAAAGAGCCATGGGATTCGATAAAGTTATATTTTGCCAAATGAAGCTGAATTGTTTTAACTTGATGTAACTGAGCCAATGCACACTAATGGAGCAGAGTAACTGTCTCATACAGAAGAAACAGTTTTTGAAGATCAAGTCTAAGTTGTCTGATAGCATTAGACTTTGCCCATTCATATACCTAAGCTTCACCCACCTGTGTCCTGTGGCCATCCAAATCCTCCTTTGCATTTCAGGTTCTTATCTTGTAAGCATTATACTGTAGACTTTGCTATCTTATTCAGAAGATTTCCATCTTGATAGTCCCACAGGACACTACTATCTGGAGGACAGTGGAGGCGGGTTTTGATTTATCTTGGGTCGTCTGGAGAAGAGCGAATCATATGGTAACAACCTAAGGCTTGTGTAGGAAGGGAGCGTTCAGTGCAGTGCCACAGCCTACTTAGGCCATGCTTATGTTACATTGATAGTGAAAGAAGTGAACCTCTGCCTTGATGTCTGAAATGCTAACACCAAAAAATTGTGCCACGTTATATATTAAAACACTTGGAATACAGCTGAATCTTGCTAAAGAACGATACATTCAAAAGTTTTAAAAAGCATGACTTTTCTTTGAACCTCCTCCCCTGCTTTGGTAAGAAGTACTTTGTATGTTAAAAAAGCCAAAGGTAGAGAGCTGGTACTTTAATAAGTGTTTCAGTATCTATTTGGTTGGGCCAGAGTCCTGCAACAGAGTTATAACCTGGTGACTTTTATCATCAGAATAGATTTTGTTCACCCAAGTTTATATCTCTTGCTCATTAATGATCAAATATCAAAGATATTTGAAAGATCTCCTGTTTAGTAAGGGAGCGGTAGTTAAAAGCCCGATATAGTAAATGGCTGTGTTTGGTTTGGCGGAAGAATGATATTATAATTCTGATTGGCTTACCAAAACCAACCACCCACCCAACCAATCAAACAAAAAGAAGACAAGGAAGAATGGAACAGCAGTCTAGTGACAGAGATGTCACTGTGATGAACACCAGGACCAAGAGCAGCTGGGGGAGGTTAGGTTAATTCTGCTTACACTTGCACTTCACAGTCCATCTTCCAAGGAACTCACAGCAGGAACCTGGAGGTGGGAGCTGAAGAAGAGGCCATGGAGGAGTGCTACTTACAGGCTTGCTCCTCACGGCTTGCTCAGCCTGCTTTCTTATACACCCAGGACCACCTGCCAAAGGATGGCAGGCACTGCCTACAGTGAACTGGGTCTTTCTACATCAAGTACTCGTTAGCAAAGTGCACTACAGACTTTCCCACAGGTAAATTATGGAACCATTTTTTTCCAAATGAGATTCCTTCTTCCCAAATGACTCTAGCTTGTGTTAAATTGACATATAATTAGCCAGCACAAAGGTACCTTCTGCATTTTTCTTTTCCCCCTCATTTCTTTTTCTGACTAGACCTATATTTCTCAGCTGGGAAAAAGCTAATACCTCATAGCTGGTTGATCCCATTGCAGACTCCTCTGTAATTTTCATCCTTGTAATTACACTGACCAACTACTCCATATAACACTTTCCAACATCTATTTCCCCCACTCAATTTTTATTTTAAATTTAAAATATAATTCCATCACTTCCTGTTTCCTTTTCCTCTTGTCATCCCCTCCCATGTCCTTCTTTCAAGTTTCTCTATGCCCGCCCTAATCTTTCTCAAACTTACTGGCCTCTTTCTCTAATTTTTATTGTGATATGTACATGCATGAGTATACTATATTTTTTTACATTATCATGCCTCATGATATTATTATTCTCTCAGAGCCAATGGACAGAGCAAATGAAGTATTGAAATTCTTTAGATGGATTTCAAGGTCTTTAACCAACCTATTCAAAGCCTAATCGCTAATGTTGTCTCCATTCCATTATTTGGCATTAGAGATTGCAAGTTCTTGGCCCCTAGTCTGTTACTTATCTACAGACCCATTTCATTTTGGCTTATGTTTCAAAAACTGTCCTTAACAAGTTGAATAAGAATTTAAAATCAGGATAGACATTTGAATTTCTGTCCTTACTTGAAAAAACTGGCTGGCCTGAGTGTTTAAGCTCCTACATAGCAACAGTAACCTACTATTTTCTTAACTGAGCAGAGCTTCTGGTGTACTATAATGTCTCCATGCCCCTTAGATTCTGGGAATATTTGCTGCTCTTTTGACTCCTGTTTGACCCACAGCTGGCACTACTGCATCCTGACATCACTGTGTGCCTCTCCCTTCGTGTTGCCATCACCAGCCTGGTTGCTGCAATAGCACCTAGATTCACCCTCGTCCCTGAGGGGTTTTCTGCCTACTATAGGACACAGCCATTTCTGAACTCTAGGGGGTCCTTCACACACGGGTGATTTCCTAGCTGTCACTCACCATCCTGTATCATAGTTTGTTGTTGAAACACTTTCCCTGCTAGGTTGTGGGTCACTGAGAATGAGGATCATTCTTTTACTCAGTACTGTTAAGTGCCAAAGTGACCCTTGTCAGATGAGTGGCAAGAATTCTTAGCTTAGTCTACTGTTCAGGGTCTGTGTACCGTTATAAATAGCTTTACCTTTATATGGTCCTTGAATGTATTATCTTGAATTTATTTAGTTTTAGATGCATAGAAACCATTCTCTGTCAGAGATAGTAGTAAAACCAGGACTAGTGCCAGAACAAAGTGCAGCAAACCAAGTGTATTGATTTAACCTCTGACTTCTGTAGTATCTGAATGTGCTTTTCCTGTTCCAGCTATAATTTAGCTACTTCCTGTGAATGATTTGCCCAGATTCACTTTCTGCCTGTGAGGTGATGCTGGGTTAGTCACACAGTGGAATGTGTATAGTAAGCATGTACTTATTGGCCTGTGTTTTGTATTCGTTTGATTTCAAGAGTCTGTAGGCCTTTCAGTAGCTCTTGTTTCCTGTGTAAGGCTATAGAAGAAATGGTCTGTAGCCGGTGAAATTTAAAGCGTAAAATCATTACAGTCAACTGTTGCTTACACATGTTTATGTTTAGAACTTGGTTCATCCTTCCTGTACAGGACAAAGCAATTGCCAAAAGTATGCTCAAATCTGCTTTGCTAGAAGATAGACCTGCAGTCTGAGGTTAAATTACTTAATCACTTTCTTCCTTTGTCTTGGTTGGCCCGTTCCTATTTCTTACATTATATGCCACCCCCACTTGCCTCGGAACTGACTTTAGAATTAGGAAAGACGAGAAGTTCTTGAGGAGAGGTAAGCCCTGGTTGTACTTAATTACCAGACACTACTGATGGTTGTCAAGGCTTCTGGCGTTTTGAATCCCAAGATTCTTGGATGTTGTTAGTTACCCTTCTGCACAGCACCACTACTAAGCTGGACTCTCACTTCCTCCAAGGTGGCCATTCTTAGTATCTCTTGTGGAACTAAGAGTTTGCAAACTTTGTAATGAAAAGTAACATCCAGAACTCAGTGTTCTCTGTATGCCAGGCATTGTCTTTGTTGGCATTTAGTCTAGGCTCCACCCCACAGTTAGTTATCTGGCAACAGCCAGGTGTGTCTGACTCTATAAAAGGGGGTTGCCCCTCCTCTCTCTCTTGCTCTTGGCTGTCTTCTTGCTCCTGCTCCCTCCTCTCCCCATTCCCCTCCCCCACTCTCTCCATGTGTTCATGGCTGGCCTTTACTCTCCCCTCCCCTCCCCTCCCCNAAAAAAAAAAAAAAAAAAAAAAAAAAAAAAAAAAAAAAAAAAAAAAAAAAAAAAAAAAAAAAAAAAAAAAAAAAAAAAAAAAAAAAAAAAAAAGAAAGAAAGAAAGAAAGAAAGACAGACAGAAAGAAAGAAAGAAAAGAAGATGAATTAGATTGTATTTACTTGTCCAGCACACTTACATGTAGGAACTTGCAATAGGGAAATGTGGGTCATAAGTCACAGTTCTAGCTTCTCAAGGTTTGAGTGTCCAGAGTGATCAGTAGCCGTAGAATCATAGGTGCTGAACAGTTGTAATCATTGACATTATGTGGGAATGATCACTAGTTAGCTGGACCATTGTTAAGTGATTGCTTGGGATACTTAAGTGTTCGCTCTTGTGTGTGAAGTTTATCCTGGACTAAGCTCCGAGAACATTGTATTTATCTGTTATAGACAGGCATTTTAATTGCAGTATAAGCGACATGCCAAAAGTGTCAGGGTTATTAACCTTGTCACAAATTAATTGATGAAAACTCTAAATCTCAGGGCTGGAGGGACGCTTCAGTGCATTAGGGGCATTGGTTGCTCTAACACAGGACCTGGATTCAGTTCCCTGCACCTAAATGGTGGCTCACAACTGTCTGTAACTCCAGTTCCAGAGATCCCAATAACCTCTACTGGCAGTAGGCACACATGCATACATAAATTCATAAGTGATACATAATATAGACAAAGTGTCCATATACATAAAATAATCTTTAAGAACTCCATAAGTTTCATCTTTTTTCTGTAAAGTTGAACAAAAGTAGCTTGGTTCACGATTGTGAGGCTGCAGTGAACTAATGTGATTGATTATAGCTTTAGACGGTGCTGCTCCCAGCAAGGCCACAGAAAGTGTATCAGTGACTTCTATATTGTATACACCTGGCATTTAATTGCCCTTACCTACTCTAGCGTTATGTCTCAGGATTAACAATAGCAATTCTAAAGTGATCTTCAATTTTAGAATCAACAAAATGTCCAGAATTGGCCAATTTTGTTCTTTTAAAAGCAGGCTTATGGCGTTTACTTGTATCCATGAACATCCTGTTAAGACCATGAAAAATATGAATAGCATATCCTCAAAGAACTGCAAATAGTAAACAAAAAGGAAAAGTGATGTACAGCTGAAGGTTAACTGTGTAAGATTAAAACATAGTAAAGTGTCGTGTTTCTCTAAAACCATCACATTGATATTTTAAAGTATAATAGGTTAGAATCAAGTAGTCACATAACTCTCTAGCAATATAAAATAGTCACAGTCCATTTAGAGGACAATCTGTAACACAGTAGGAGTCACGTTGATTTTTGTATTGTTTTGCCATGGTGATTCTCTTTCAGGAAATATATTCAAAGAAAATAGACCATTAAAAGTGTTTTTCTTTTAAATGATTACTATACTTTTATCATTGCTATGACTATGTAAAATGTGTAGAAGGAAATTTTTGTAGCAGAATGTAAATTAGATTATAGGTAGTTTTTTTTTGTTTTTGTTTTTGTTTTTGTTTTTGATTTCTTTCTCACCTCTCTTTGAAAATTAGTGTTTGAGACTTTGGTAGAATTAAAGGAGTGGTGGTTTCAAAATTGTTATTTAGTGTAAATTAGATTATTGCCAGTTCTACTAAAAGAGTGAAAGATGAATTATTCCTTATGGGCATGTTGTGAACTTGTTAACTTTTAAAAGAATTATACACCTCACAAATAAAAGAAAATCTTGAGGATAACAGTCATGCCCCTGATGTCTTACAAAGGTATGTCTGTCATTAAAGTTCATATGGCCTGAGATACAGGTGTAATGAAAGAGTGAGGAGGACCGTCAAAGACACCGGGCTCTGATGGGCAGGACTGTGTGCTTATATGCATCTCTTTATTTTAGAACTGATTGACGTCACCTGCACCCTGCTGCTTCTCAACCCAGACTTTACCACTGCCTGGAATGTGAGGTAGGTTGTTTTCTTCAGTGGTAAAATAAAGTTTGTCCAGATTTCTGAAGACATATAACCCCATGAGTTTTAGATGCTTGAAAAATGAAATATAAACCAATTGCCCATAGCATCCTGTGTCTACTTCTTAGACAAAATTCTTTATATATAGAGGTACTGTCAAGATTATGTACATGATACGGGGAACATTGACAGATAAAAGATATTCATATAAAGTGGATTTTATATCTAACCAGACGACTTAATGTTATATGACAAACTACGGAAGAACAAAAGAGGGACACAAACCCCTATTATCCGTCAAACATACACTAACCTAGTGGTCCGTACCGGACCATCAAATCGTGCACTCGAGTGCCAGGAGAATGTATGGGAAGAACCTTTAAGGCCACAGGCCTTCAGCATTCATTTAGCCATCACAATTGTGATACTGTGAGCACTTGAAATATCTGACAGGGCTGGAGAGGTGGCTCAGCAGTTGAGAGCACTGACTGCTCTTCCAGAGGTCCTGAGTTCAAATCCCAGCAACCACATGGTGGCTCACAACCATCTGTAATGGGATCTGATGCCTTCTGGAGTGTCTGAAGACAGTGGCAGTGTACTTACATACATGAAATAAATAAATAAATCTTTGGGGGCTGGAGAGATGGCTCAGTGGTTAAGAGCACTGACTTCTCTTCCAGAGGTCCTGAGTTTAAATCCTAGCAACCACATGATGACTCACAACCATCTGTAATGAGATTTGATGCACTCATCTGGTGTGTCTGAAGACAGCTACGGTATACTTATATAAAATAAATAAATCTTTAAAAAAAAAAGAAATATCTGACATTTGGGGATTGAAAGAGAGATGACATTCAATTAATTCAGACAAAAACCATTTTTTATTGAAGTTTTCAGCTAAATGACAAAAATGTGTACATGGGTTTAAATCAACTGGTATTTCATCAGACTAAAAGAAATTTTCTTTTAAAAAAGCAGAATATGAATGCTACGTAAAAGTGAAGTCTGTTGAATGCTCTGAATTTTTATGGACAGAGCCATAAAAATAATAATTCTTTATGATTAGAGATTACTTAAATTATATTTTACTTAACTTCCTGTTTATTTTAAACGAAATCACATAAATACTGGGTTTTGTATTTATGACTGATTTTTAAGAGTTTAGTAACATCTATTATTGACATTTCTGAGGTGTCTGAATAGGAACGATGGTTCTGCCACTTTGAGCCTCTCCACGCTTCAGTTTCTCACATCTGTAAAATAGAATATTTGGTTGATCCATATGAAACTGTTCTTTAGCCTGTCAGAACCAGTTGGATCTGGCACTCAGGTTTTCAGTAAAAGGAACTGAGCCTACTGGAGAAATGACTGACTCAAAGACCAAGGCAGGAAGTGTGCAGGATGGGCCGGAGCATCTTAGAGCCAGAATGTGCAACAAAATGAACTCGGAAAAATAAAATAAAATACAGTAGGGGCTGCTAAAGGGTGGAGGAAGCATCTGAGAGACTTTCTGGGAGCAAAAGCTAGAAGGATTTGAAGAGAAAAATACATGCAGTGGTCCCTATTTATCCTAGGAAGATACGTTCTGAGGCCCCTGTACCTTCAAACCTGCCACATAACTGCTGACTGTATACAGTATGAACATACTGGGCAATGAATTTGCATCCTGAATCGTGCAGTGTGAGATTTCATCAGGTGCTTTGGGCCACCTACCATTATTTCTAAAATTTATTATTTAAAATGTCCAAACCATAGTTGACGCCTGTCTTAGTCAAATTTTTATTGCTATAGTAAAACATCCTGACCCAAATCAACTCAGAGAGAAAAGGGTTTATCTCAGCTTAGAAGTCTCAGGTCTCACACACACACACACACACACACATCAGTGAGGGCAGTCAGAGCAGGAGCCCACGGAAGGAACCTGGAGGCAGGAACTGCAGCAGAAGTGAAGAGCACAGCTTGCTGGCTTGCTTCCCATGCTTGCTCAGCCCGTTTTCATACATAACTCAGAACCAAGGGTACCACAGCCCACAGGAGGCTGGGCCTCCCACATCAATCATTAATCAAGAAAATGCCCCACCGACTTGCCCATAGACCAGTTTAATGCTGACGTTTTTTTCTCACTTGAGATACCTCTTCCCAGATGATCCTAGCTTCTACCATGTTGACAAAATGAAGCAATAATTTTTAACTTTAATATGGTTCACTTATACCATTTCTGGTTTCGTTTCTCTGGGATGAGAGCCAGGGATTTGAAGACAGACGATGCCTATGTGGTGATTGGAGACATAGCCCCAAATCCCCCTGCCTCCTAGTACTTGAGGTTACAGGCTCCTGCCTGCTGTGGCCTGATCTTGATGTAGGTTCTGGGGATCACACTCACACAGGAAGCATTTTGCTCACTGAACCGTTGCCTCTCTGTTTGGTTGTCCGTTCTTTAATAATTCTTGGTGATTCACCATGAATTTTACTAAAAGCAATAAGGAATGCTTGAATAGGAAAGTGACGGTTTTCTTTCTGTTACAGGAAAGAGCTCATCCTCTCTGGCACTTTAAGTCCAATTAAGGATCTTCATCTGGGAAAACTGGCCTTAACTAAGTTTCCTAAGAGTCCAGAGACATGGATTCACAGGTGTGGTTGACAGTGTTGTTTTCCTGTTCAGTATTTAAGATCATAGCTTATGAAACATGATTATGTGTTCAGAATTTGAATTCTAAAGTCACATCTACATTTGATTCTAAGAATTATCACTTGCTACCTGAGTAGCCATGGTAGCAAGTCCTTCCAAGTTTGAGTCTTCATATTCACAAAACATGACCAATACTTATACTTGTCTCATAGAATTCATAGTTCAGTGCTCTTAAAATCCTGCATACAAGCACTGCTACAGTGTCTGGCACATAATAAATGCCCTCTAATGCTGGCTGCTTTCAGCCATCTGTAACAGTTTTGGAGATTGCATTTAGATATTAACTATAATACATGGGCTTGTGTAAATGAATTATATATTCTAGCTAGTTCATATAAAAGACACAAAATCTTGGTATTTTATGTATAAGCTGTAAGCCTAGATTTGGCAGATTCTATGCTGTTCTCACCTGCAGCCAAACCATAGGCCTCTTGCTCCTTGCTGTTTGAGTCTGGTCCAGGCTGGTTTGCTCCATCAGCCTGTCCTAAGGGGGCATTTCTCTCAGCCACATGCTCCTGATCCATCCCGTCTAATGGAGACCTCCTGCTCTGTCCATCTTCTCTCCCCTTCTCCCCATGGTCTCTCCCAGGACCCCTCACTTGGTTTCTCAGGCTCTGCCTCTCTCTGCTGCCCAGTCACAGGCTCCAGCCTTCTATTCACAGCGGCTTTACATTGGGGAGCGAGGTCTACATAACAAAGGCCACTGGATATGAGGACGTGCACCATCTGGATGGCAACCAGATCTTTAGATTTTAGAATTTAGGATTTATATACCCAGCAACAGACCTATAAGCTTGTGGTCCTGGTAAGCATGGTGGTCTAGTGGTTGAGATGATTAAAGGTAAATTTTAAAAGAAGCTAAAGGTAACTGATTGGTGTTTGGACTAAGTGAAAAGCTATTAAAAACATAAATCGAAAGAGCGTCTTTAGGGTGGGAATCTAAGACAGCCAGAATACAACTAAAGACTCTGAAAATTCTGTTATTGGGAAACATGCTTTTCTGAGGTCTCATGTAACTCCTCTCACTTCACTAAACTGCACTAGAGTGGCCTGCTGGTCTGGAGAAGTTATTCTCAGTCACTTTGTCCTCCTTACACCTCAAGCATTTCTGTCATGAACACTATTGGGTTCTTGGGCAGGTTTGAAGCATTGGGGCTATAACCTTGGGCTAGCATTGTGAGTGGGCTCTTATCAAACCAGTTAGTTGTATTTTCTTCCTTACCAAAATTGGCATGGTATGCCTCAGAGAGTCGTCTGCTAGTGTTGGGAGAGGGAGGTGAAGGTGGGGCTGGTGCCAAAAAGAAATGATCAAACATACATCTCAGTTACTGGGGAGGAGATCTATAATTTAAAAGCTAAACTGTTTTGTTGTGAAACTTCATTGTTTAACAATGAAATGAATTTTCCTACTCGTCTTCCTGTACCTATGGGTTTGACATTTTTCAGTCTGAAAGTATGCTTCCATAAAATTATAAACTGGTTTGAAACCTTTTCTGTTGCTTTTGACTGAAATGTATGCTGATGCAAAATATACATAGACAAAAGGAAAATCTGTGGTTAAGGACATTGCAAACCTTGATGCTTCAATATATTTTATTTTTTCCACATTTTATGCTGATTTATAGAAATTTTGCTTAATGACAGCTATCAAAACAGAGCCCTTTGTTTGCAAACAAATGCAGGAGAGGGGTGCACACATAACTGACACATGAATTAGCTGTATCCTCACAGTGCCCTCAGCCTTGTGCCCAGCTTGCCACACATACACACACACACACACACACACGCACATGCAGGCACATATTTCTTGGTCAAGCAGAGTTTGGAAGTTGGCATTTTGGAACTGATGACTTCTTTTTGACAGATTTTAAGTTTTAGACAAGCTTCCCTTTCCTGTCTCATTCTCATGTCTCCCTTCTGACCCACACTGTTTTTGTTGTTGTTGTTGTTGTTGTTGTTGTTTTTTAAGTTTATAAACAATGTATTTTTATAGAAAAACAAGAGGCTATTGTTCTTACAAAATCAAAACATGAGCATGAAATTTTCTTTTTTTAATTTTATTTTTAATTAATTTTTTTACACTCCATATTCCATTCCTTGTGCCCCCCCATCCACCCTCCAACTGCTCCACATCCCACACCTCATCCCTACCCCACTCTGTCTCCACCTGGATGCCTCCAACCCCAACCCCACCTGAGCTCTAAACTACCTAGGGCATCCAGTCTCTTGAGGATTAGGTACATCATCCCGGGATGAACATAGACTCGGAAGTCCTCTACTGTATGTGTGTTGGGGGCCTCATATCATCTGGTGTATGCTGTCTGCTTGGGGGTCCAGATTAATTAAGACTGCTGGTCCTCCTGCAGGATTATCCTTCTCCTCAGCTTCTTTCAGCCTTCCCTAATTCAACAACAGGGGTCAGCTGCTTCTGTCCATTGGTTGGGTGCAAATATCTGCATCTGACTCTTTCAGCTACTTGTTGGGTCTTTCGGAAAACAGTCATGATAGATCCCTTTTTGTGAGTGCTCCATAGCCTCAGTAATAGTGTCAGGCCTTGGGACCTCCCCTTGAGCTGGATCCCACTTTGGGCCTGTCGCTAGACCTTCTCTTCCTTGGGCTCCTCTCCATTTCCATCCCTGTAATTCTTTCAGAGAATAATAGGGTCAGAGATATGACACTCCAGAGCACAGTAGCAGCAGCCCCTTGATAGCCCCATATCCAAGCTTATAGATTATGTTTGTATTACCTGTACATGGAAACTAGAAACAAGGGAAATGATTGTTTTCCTCTCTCACCCATGTTCTTCCCTCTTCTTTCCCCTGTGCTATATTAATAGACGCTGGGTACTGCAGCAGCTAAGTCAGGAAATGTCCCTGCCTTCCTCTGCGGCCAAAGGAAGCTTAGGTGCAGTTCCTGCAGAGAGGACACAGCGGATAATACAGGAAGAGATGGAAGTCTGCAGTGAAGCAGCAGGGAGATATCCCAGCAACTACAACGCCTGGTCCCATCGCATCTGGGTTTTACAGAACATGGCCAAGCTGGATCTGAAGGTAGAACTAATATTTATTATCCATGGCCAATGCTGCCCATCCACCCTTTAAGTCTTGGTAGTAATTTACCCCTGAAAGTAATGTTCCAGCAGCCCCAGAGGATCAAGGCAGTTGTGGTTTCCAGAGAAATCCTCATAATTACAGAAGGGTTGGCATCTCCCACTGGTACAGCTTGAGACACTGGTAAAAAGAAATATGTTGGTAGACTAAAGACATAAAGAACCCAATATAAAGAGTCAATACAACTCACCAAGATTATTAAACTACTGAGAATTGAAATTATATCATGGTGTTCTCTGGACACAATGTCAATGAGCTGAAATAGCAGATTCATATTCATATCCTTTGCTCTCAGAAAGGAAAGGAGAGAACAGGAACAGACTTGGAAAAAAGCCTGTAAATCACGTGAGTGCCCAAGGCCTCTGCAGGCCTGTGGTGTCAGGACCAGATGGCATCTCTGCATAAAGGTGCTCTCCAGAGGTTCAGTGTGGCTCTCACCTCTCACAGCATTGTTTTTTCCCCTTTAGAAATGGGGAGATGGAAGTTTCTGGAGTATTTTGAGGCCTAGACTTAGCTATACTTGGATCATCTAGAACATTTAGTACTCATCAGTCAGAATGAGAGCCCCTATGTTCCTTTTTCTGTTACAGAGTCATCTCCATTTTTCCTTTGTTGTTTATGGTATTAGGATTCTATAACAATATATGGTTCTTTTCTAAAAGCCTCCTGGGCTTGGGGCCATTGAAAGAGGTGAAGTTGAAGGTCAGTGCACTCCAAGAGAGCTGCCTGTACTTGTGGCTCACCAGCTCTGGTCTCTCTTCCAAGTTCCCTTTTCCTCATCTCCTAGGCTTTCAGGGTAAATATAGTTTTTACTTCCAAGGGAATTTAAGCCAACAGAGGAGAGTACACCTCTCCATCTCTGTTCATGGCTGTGACTTTCAGGAGGGAGCTACCCAAAGGAACAGACAGAGCAGACACTCTTAGCATTGCATCAGCCTGGCTCATAGTGTAGGGACAAGGAAAGTAATCCTTTGAGATTTTATTTTTAAAATGAAGACTACTGTCTATCTTGGTGTTAGTGTGAGGATTGCATGAGTTAGTGTGCCAGACATTCTGGGTTTCTTTCTCACAGGTTTCTTTCTCACACAGGTCCTCCTACCATACAAAGATTAGGTGAGATGGGCTGCAGCGGGCTTCACCGGCTCAGTGCAGGTTATCATTCCCAGCTGCTGGCCCTAGACTGCCACTATCTACCAGATGAACACTATTGGAGAGAGCCAAACAACAGTTAGAAAGTAGCATAACTCTTGAAGAGTCTGGGGAGCTCTGAGTCCAGTGGGAAGCAGCAGAAATGGTTCGCTAGAAACAGCTGCTTCCTGGGAGTAGAGATGCACAGGTCTCAAGGTTAATGTCAGGGATACTGATTACTGCACAGGTCTCATGGTTAATGTCAGGGATGCTGATTACTGTAATTCTTTATCTCTGCTCTATAGCATGATAGTGGGGTGGGGCCTTGGGGGTGAATGGGAAATGAAAGGTCAGTGATGAAATGTGACAGGAGACTTGCCTGCTAATCCTGGACCCTTTCAGGGCACATTCTCATAACATCCGAAGCAATGCACCAAGGAGAAATTCTTGCTCATTTGAGACCACCTTATGTTAAATACATAGCTCACTGATGAGATTTTGTCTCAGCTCCCTGGATCTACTTCTGTGCTCACATCTTGTCTGCTTCCTTGCGCCGCTGCCTGTCACTGACGCGCTCCGCTAGCATTGGGTGCTCTTTGCTTGTTTCAGTAAAATGTACTGAAATTTTTTTAAAGACTGTTTCTGCTGTTCTAAGGTTCTGGGCTTTGTGCTTTATCTCTGAGAAGTAGTAGTTAACAAAAGTAGCCGTAGTCTAGAGCAACTGAGAAGTGCATTTCAGTCTGAGTGTGCTGGTACACGGTTGGGATCACGGCTACTGAAATGGGAGGCAGGAGGAACACAAGCAGAATGGAATCAGGGCTACATAGTGAGCTCAGAGCCACTGTGGAAGCGATTGCTTAGTGATTGCTCAGGGGTTAAGAGCACTCCCTGCTCTAGCAGAGGACTGGAGTTTGTTTCTCAGTACCCACATGGTGGCTCATAACTGCTTTTAACACCAATTCCTAGGGATCTGACACCCTTTTCTGACCTCCACAGGCGTAAAATTCATACATGCAAACAAAACACTCAGACACAAAAATCAATACATTTTAAAAGAGTAGTATCTTATGTATATAGCTAAAGCTTGCTGCAGGAATATCTTAAATAGTCTCATGATTAAAAAATGATAACTCTGTGAGGTAATTAGCTTGGTTTTCATAATCCCTCAATGTATACACGCTTATGATTACATTGTATATTACAAGTGTATACATTTTTAATAAATTACTTGTAGACTTAGATTTTTCAAAACCCACTTTAATTATGCTTCTTTAACACTCCAGCTTCTCTTCTAGCCTACCACCTACCAGAAATAGGGGAAAAGAAAAGTTAATAAGAAACGGAGGTTGTGGACCAGTTTAGAAATAATTCTTTGGGGCGATTCCAATCTTCTTTGTCAGGAGTCCAGCCCACTAGCAAAACACCAAACACCAATCAGCAGTGGTGATACAGTCTACTCAAGAAACACAAATCAGTAGCAGCAGCTCCTCTGCTGATCAGCACAGGAGTCCTTGGTAGCCACATGAAGCAGCTGGAATACCACCAGATGTTCTTTGGTGTGTTTCTCTATACAAAGTCACAACAAACAAAGATCAACAAAGAAAGCAAGGCGAACCAATACAAGAGTGTAGTCAGTAAAGACAAAGCCCAATGAACACCAGCAAAGAGTTGCAAAAGCATCATCCACTGGTCTTAGAATAACAAAGAGTTGTAGACAGAAGAATTGCCAAAGATAAATAAACTTTGGCCTCTCCATAGACTCCATACCCCATCGCCGCTTTCATCAAAGTACTGGTGCCAGGCTGTACTCTTGTCAACAAAGACAACTTTATAAGACTGATGACAGATATTATAACATGCCCTCTTGAAAGGCTGTACAATTTATCTTCCTGAATAGGAGATTAGATATGCACATGGTTACTCATATGTGAGTAGAAATAAGGGGATAGTCAAATGCTCGTCTTGAGGGTAAACTGCTGGGTGATAGTGAAAGGTGCCACTGCAGAATGTTCATTTCGGTAGCAGTGTCCTATTGACCACTCTGTTGTTACTGTGACTAAACACCTACAAGAAGAAACATGTGGGAGGAGGGTTTTTTGACTTACAGTTTTGAGGGGGCATGTCCATCATGGCAGAAGGAGCATGAGGCAGCTGGCCACATTGAGTCCTCAGTCAGCAATAGAACCAGGTGAATGCCACTTCTCAGCATTGAGGATGGGTCTGCCCTTGGCTAGTCATTGTAGCAGTACCCACACAGACATACCCAGAAGTCTAAGTTGACAGTAAAGATTAGCCAGCAGAATAGAATCAGTTCAAAAGTTACATCCCAGTTGATTAATGTGCGATATGTTTTTTTTAATTTTTTCTTGTCATTACTGTTGCTATAATGATCATTTTTTTTAACCAATGTCTTAATTTAAGTTCAGTTTATTTCATCTTAAAACTCCCAGGTCATACTCTATCACCAAATGAAGTCAGGGCAGGAACTCTGGCAGACACCATGGAAGAACACTTGCTACTCAGCCTGTTTTCTTAAACCATCCAGAACCACTTGCCCAAAGTGGTACTGCTTCCCATGGGCAGGAACCTCCAATATCAGTCATTAATCAAGACAAGTGTTATGGAGGAATTTCCTTAATTAAGACTCATTCTTCTTAAATGGCTCTACTTTGTATCACAATGACAAAAGCGTAGCCAGTATAATCACTTCTGTGATCAGAGGAAAAGTTTCTAGAAAAGCATACAAGTGCTGGCATGGGTGTTGTCAAACTTTGTTCTAGGCCAATCAACTCCTCTGTTCTATAGCCTGCTGCTATGTTTATATATTCTTCTTTTTACATGGCAGTTGGAAAAGAGTAGGGACACTTCAGATAGAGTCTACAAAGGCACTCATCTTGCCAGCACCTGACCTTGAAGCCATTCCTCTGTGTTTTTAAACTCATCTAAAAGTAATTGCTGTCCTTGCTTTTAAATCATTGCCTATGTAGCATTTTATTTTAGAAAAAAAAAAAGACCCTAAAATAAGAAAATGCTCTGAAATTTCTGGTTTGTTTTATGATTTAATATGCATTCTTAAACATAGAGAAAAGAATAGCATAGGGTTTGTTTTCCTTAAGAAGTCTCCAGCTGGGAAATATTCGTGCACATGTATATATGTAGAGGCCAGAGGTTGATTTGGGGGTCTTTCCACCACCCGTCATTCTTTCCTCCCATTTTATATGCATGCAGAGCAAACAGGCAAGCAGCTTTGTCTATTGCTCTTTCTCTTAATTACCTTGCTACAGGATCTCTCACTGGACCAGAAACTCACCCTTGTGGCTAGCTGGCCAGCCAATGAGTTCTTGGCATCTGCCTATTACAGGCATATGCAGGCGTGCCTGGCTTTCTCTACAGACACTGGGAGTTTGAACTCAGGTTATCATGCTCATGATTTTCCATTGAGACATCTACCCAGCCCCCACCTTTTTGAGATAAATCTCACATTGGACCTGAAGTATCCAGTCTTAACTGGTTAGCAAGCCTCTGTGCTCCTCCTGCCTGTACCTCCCTAACAGGGAGTCTGTCCTCAGGTCTTCATGTGTATGTGGCAAGTGCTTTACCAACCGAGCCATCTCCCCAGCCCACTGAAGAAGAATGTTTTTAAAATAACTAAATTGGATTTATTAAAAAACTTTGATCTATGTACTATATTTGCCTCAAAATTAAACAGTAAATTAAATCTTTTTTAAAATAGAAAAATATTTAGTCATAAATAATCTTTTTCATGTTATATATACATTCAGTTTAGATAGCCGTGGTACTATCAATCTATATTGAGAAGCCACACTAAAAGAAAAAAGCTTCTAAAGACAACTAATTGTCCTGTAGACAGTGGGCTGAGTCTTAAAAATCATAGTAGCCTTAATAATATTTTTCAGATAGAGGCTCAAATAGAAATGGCTGTAGGTTTGCCAAATGTTTTTCTTGGAGACTTGTCAGCTATAGCTTTGTAAATGAATGTAGTGGCTATGATTGAACCCATCAGAACTTAAGGATCCAGCCCTCAAAGCCTAAGGCAGAAAGATCATGTTTTAGGCTAGCCTAGACTCTGACACCAGACTGGTCCTGTGTTAACAAAAGTAAAATTAATAGCAGAATAGTACTCCATTGTGTAGATGTACCACATTTTCTGTATCCATTCCTCTGTTGAGGGACATCTGGGTTCTTTCCAGCTTCTGGCTATTATAAATAAGGCTGCTATGAACATAGTGGAACATGTGTCCTTTTTACCAGTTGGAACTTCTTCTGGGTATATGCCCAGGAGAGGTATTGCTGGATCGTCTGGTAGTACTATGTCCAATTTTCTGAGATAACGCCAGACTGACTTCCAGAGTGGTTGTACAAGCTTGCATTCCCACCAGCAATGGAGGAGTGTTCCTCTTTCTCCACATCCTCGCCAGCATCTGTTGTCCCCTGAATTTTTGATCTTAGCCATTCTGACTGGTGTGAGGTGGAATCTCAGGGTTGTTTTGATTTGCATTTCCCTGATGATTAAGGATGTTGAACATTTTTTCAGATGTTTCTCAGCCATTCGGAATTCCTCAGTTGAGAATTCTTTGTTTAGCTTTGTACCCCATTTTTTAATGGGGTTATTCGTTTTTCTGGAGTCCAATTTCTTTAGCTCTTTATAGATGTTGGATACTAATTCCCTATCAGATTTAGGATTGGTAAAAATCCTTTCCCAATCTGTTGGTGGCCTTTTTGTCTTACTGACTGTGTCTTTTGCCTTACAGAAGCTTTGTAATTTCATAAGGTCCCATTTGTCAATTCTTGATCTGACCACACAGGCCATTGTTGTTCTGTTTAGGAATCTTTCCCCTGTGCCCATATCTTCAAGGGTTTCCCCAACTTTCTCCTCTATAAATTTCAGTGTCTCTGGTTTTATGTGGAGGTCTTTGATCCACTTAGACTTAAGCTTTATACAAGGGGATAAGAATGGGTCAATTCGCATTCTTCTACATGATAACCGCCAGCACCATTTGTTGAAAATGCTGTCCTTTTTCCACTGGATGGTTTTAGCTCCCTTGTCAAAGATCAAGTGACCATAGGTGTGTGGGTTCATTTCTGGGTCTTCAATTCTATTCCATTGACCTATCTGTCTGTTGCTGTACCAGTACCATGCAGTTTTTATCACAATTGCTCTGTAGTACAGCTTAATGTCAGGCATGGTGATTCCCCTAGAGGTACTTTTATTGTTAAGAATAATTTTTGCTATCCTAGGTTTTTTATTATTCCAGATGAATTTGCAAACTGCCCTTTCTATCTCTGTGAAGAATTGAGTTGGGATTTTGATGGGGATTGCGTTGAATCTGTAGATTGCTTTCGGCAGGATAGCCATTTTGACTATATTAATCCTGCCAATCCATGAGCATGGGAGATCTTTCCATCTTCTGAGATGTAGGATATAATCCTTAGTGAGGTAACCCAATCACAAAAGAAGTCATTGCTTATGCACTCACTGATAAATGGATATTAGCCCAGAAAGTTAGAATATCCAAGATACAATTTGCAAAACACAAGAACATCAAGAAGGAAGACCAGCTCGTGGACACTTCATTCCTCCTGTGAAGAGGAAACAAAATATCCATGAAAGGAGTTACAGAGACAAAGTTTAGAGCTAAGATGAAAGGATGGACCATACAGAGACTACCCCACCACGAGGGATCCATCCCATAATCAGTCATTAAACTCAGACACTATGGCATAGGATAGCTAGTGCCTACTTAAGGGACCCTGATATAGCTGTCTCTTACAGAAGTGGATGCTCATAATCATCTAAGAGGGAACACAGGGCCCACAATGGAGAAGCTAGAGATAGAACCCCAGGAGCTGAAGGGGTCTGCAACCCTAGAAGAGGATCAGCAATATGAACTAACCAGAACTCCCAGAACTCGTGTCTCTAGCTCCATATGTAGCAGAAGATGGCCTAGTCGGTCATCATTGGGAAGAGAGGCCCCTTGGTACTGCAATCTTTATATGCCCCAATACAGGGGAACGCCAGGGCCAAGAAGTGGGAGTGGGTGGACAGGGGAGCAGGGAGGGGGGAGGGGGAAGGGGACTTTCGGAATAGCATTTGAAATGT
>CACVCL010019763.1:0-98047 GCA_902729485.2 Mus minutoides | reverse complement strand
GCTGCTTAGTTCATTGTGCTCAGGAGACAATAGGAGTTTGTTCTCTTGCTGCTTGAATGGCCCCTGGAAAGATGGATGCATGTTTATCTGGAGAGCAACAGTACCAAGAACTCCTAACTTGACATCGCAAGGAAATTTTTCTCTCCCGTTTCTGCATTCTCTCTTCTAACACAATAAATTGAAAAACCTGCTTCCCTTTGGTGGGCATATAGAGTGTCTCCATGTTTGATTAATACTCAGAAATCAGCCCTTCACTGCTAGAGCAAAAGTCATATGATGGGTCCCAGATGTTTCTACAGATCTGTCAATCCCAGACATAATAGATTACATCAGAGAAAACAGGACAGAACTGAATATTTTCCTCCTTTCCCCCCCAACTCTTCTTTTTGTCTTCTCTCCCTTATTTCCCTTCCCTTCTAGGTTGGTCAGACATCACATTTTATGGAGTAAGTCACACACAGTTTAGTAACTACAACTGGCTTTCAAGGCAGGACCTTGACAGGGTAGAACTATTTCAGGTGACATAAACTTGGGCCTTGCTAGAAGTGGGAACCCAGACACTAGCAGAGTGGTAAGATTAGGAGCATCTTAATGAGTCTCCCTTGGCTCAGTTTGCTTTCAATAAATGCACTTGAAATGTCCATATGACATTGGTCAGATCCAGTTTCAACGTGAATCTGTGAGCTGTGTCAACACCATTGTCATTTGCTCTTCTGGACTTTGAAGTGCCTTGGTGTTACTTGTCATATATCAAAACATTTGTGTCCAGGATACTTGAGAATTCAAGAGGAAATCTTTTCTTCCCCCTTTTTGGTACCTTTTTTTTTTTAAATCATGTCTGGCCTTCTTTCTTATGCTTCTTTTCAGGAATACTCTCAGAGTTATGAGCAGTATAAGTTCATGTCCATCACAGTGCATAAAGTATGGTGGAAGGATCTGAAGGCAACTGGTCAACCTGAATCCACAGTCAAGAAGCAGAGAGGGTAATCTACTCTTCACAAATGAGAGATAAAGATGGGCAAAAGGAATTAACCATCTGACTTCAAAGGAATCCTGAGCCTGTAAACAGCATTTGGTCCTACTAGTGTGAAGCTGAGAGAAGGCTAATAGCAGGCTATGAATCTCATTCTGTCCTGTGTGTGGGTGTAGGTGTGGATGTATGTGTGTGTGTATGGTGTGTATGCATGTGTGTATGTGTGCATGTCTGTGTATGGTGTGCTTGTGTGTATGGTGTGTGTGCATGTGTATATGCATGTGTGTGTGTGTGCATGTGTGTGTGCATATCTGTGTGTGTGGTGTGTTTGTGTGCATGTGTTTGTGTGTGTGTGTGTGTTTCTGCTGTAGCACGTTGACTGACAGTTAAGCATTCCTATGTGGCTGGTTTCTGGCTCTCCCCCAGACACCACTCAGTACTGTGGATCCGGGTTAAACATCAGCACAGCACAATAGCTCTAGAATCTGTGTGTTTGAAGCCTACACTACACTGGCTGGGGGCGTCCATGCACCATTAGATTCCACAGAACTCCTTATGGTGTGTGGGAGGCAGAATAGATTGCTGAACTTGCTATGACCGTGGAGCTTAGAAAAATCCTTTTCTGATGGCAAATACTGTCTCAGTGCACCTGAGCCTCTGGCCCACCGAAAAGTGCTTGAACTGATAGTTCCCAATTAAAGGTGAAACCTGAGAGAGCACTGAGTGCATTCTAGAGCTAAACACTAATGTCCTACTCTGGGTTGTCACCTAGCTATAGGAATCTGGGACATGACGTTCATATTTGAGTGAGCCCTATGGAGGAATTGGGGCTCAGGCAAGAAGGAAGGAGCATAAGAAGATTCTCTCTCCACTAGTCATTCTCTGTTCATGATTTCACTCTGCAAGGATCATGAATGATGGGGACTAGGAATAAGTGAACACGTTCGGTTTTCTTTTTGAATAGCCTTGCAGTGTTGGGGAAGATTTGAGTAACTCCTTGGTCCACTCCCCATTCCAGAGTATGACATGCATGGGCACCTCCCACTGAGAGCTATGTCCTGGCTACAACTTTAAATCACTTTGAATAACTCTGGTTACACTCTAAAGAAGGTGGTCAGCAAGGTCCCCCTTTCCAGAAAAGGATATTTACACTCGGAAGCCGGCTGCACTTCCCAATATCATCTGACTAAAAGACAACAGACAGAGGTCAGACATGAATCATCTTATCCCAAGGCCTGTGTGTCTGTGATAGCGTAGCGCAGTGCAGCACAGCAGAAAGCCTCCCCACAACATTTTACTATCTTACTGAATAGGGAAGAGAGGTCACTCCACCTTCTGTGCCGCACACCATGCTAAAGTGAGGGTCCAATAGACTGTGCTCAGATCAGTACCCACAGTGTTGGTTACCAAAGACAGACTTTTGGACAAGGCAAACCCCACAGAGCATGCTGAGCATGAGTCTGATTCTGAGTCATCAAGAAGACGATTCCGAATTCAATAACACTTGCCAGGCTTTGCCTGATTATAGAAGTAATACCCAATCACAGAGAGGAAAGAGCCACAGGTAAACATAAGGAAAAAATGAAAACCCCCGGAAGACAGATGTTGTGGTGCAGATACTTTCAATCTTATAATTGTATATCTGTAGGTTTTTAAATAAAATCAAGCTAACATTTTATATATATATATATTATTTTGTATATGACAGGTATACTTAAAATTTCCATTATTTCTGGCCAAGTGTGAATGATTTTGTAGAACTCAGACCATCTCTTCTTACATCACCATATCCCCACAGGAAGGGTTTCTTTTCCTCTCGTGTTCAGGGCTCTGCTTAAGTGGGGCTATCATGCTGTTCATTTTGGGTTGGTCCTGGCATACAGTACAGAAGCATCGGTAAAGCTGACAAGCTCAGAGACTTGTTTCCTTTGTCAGTTTGTCACCAGGAGTTTGCCATGAGGCCTCAGTGGTGGTGGTGGGGGAACAGCTTCCTGGGCTTGTGAGCCTTTCGCTCACTGCTTCTTAATGTCTGGAAGAGCTGCTAGATATCCACCTCCATGTATCGTCTTCCTGTAATGGTTGAGCCCTTCTTGGAGTTTACAGCTTTATGGTCAAATAGGTGAGATAACACCCTAGTTCTGACCAGTAAGTGGGCATCACCAGCTTTTCCGTGGACAGTGATTATCTACCAGGATCTGGTGGCTAGCCAGAATTCATTATCCTCAGATGAAAGACGAGGCACTGCTAGAAGCATTATTTTTATCATACATTTTAAAGGTATTTAGCTAGTTTTTACTCACATTTTATTGTGGTAATATATATGTGTACAGTGGCAACTGTGATATATGTGTGTGTGTGTGTGTGTGTGTGTGTGTGTGTGTGTGTATCACCTGAGTATGTACAGTAACAGTTCATCTATAGTCGTAGATAACTGTCTGCCACACTCATTTTCCGAATGCTTTATCTTATAGAACTGAAAATCTATACATTAAACGGTAATTCACCATTCTCCCTCCATAGCACACGCCATCCCGCTTTAGGTCTCTAGATTTAAATGCACGAATGGAATCCTAGGATGTCGTTCTGTGTCCAGCTAATTTCATGAAACACGGTGTCCTCCAGGTTCCTGCAGGCAGTAGCCTGTGTCAGAACGCCTTCCTTTTTGAAAGATGTGTCGTATTCGGTTGCATATGTGCACTTCACTTTGCCGTCTTAGTCTGCTGATGGACACAGGTTGCTTCCACTTTTGGATATCTTGAGTGAAGGTGTCCTGAGTATGGATATACACATGTCTCTTCATGACTCTACTCTCAATTCTTTGGATTTTATAGCAGAAGACTAAACCCATTTTACATTCTCACCAAAGCACACACAAAGATTCCAGTTTTTCCATATCCTTCTCAAAACTTGTTTTCTGTTGTAATGAGAGTAGACACTCATGTGGGGGTGGAGAGGGCATATCACCATCATTTCTAATGTTCTTTCTTTTACAGGGCTAGATCAAAACTAGGGCCTTGTGTGTGATAGGCAAGCACGCATTTACCGAAATGTGTCCTCAGTCCTTGTTACAGTTTTGGCTTGTGTTACCTGGTAACTAGTGGCATTGAAAACCTTTTCATGTGCTTAGTGGCCATTTGTTTCTCTTTTTTAAAATAATGGGATCTCAGGTGTTCCAGACCATCTCAGACTCCCTGCATAGATAACTAAGTATGACTTGTTAGACCATTTGGTCCTCCATCCCAACTGTGATTACAGGTGGGGGTCACCCCATCCGGTTTATGCGCTACTGGGGGATGGGACTCGGGGCTCTGTGTACGCTGGGCAAGCACTCTACCACCTAAACTAGATGCCCAGTACCACGTTTGCACATTTTCTTTGAGGAAAAAGATCTACCCAAGTCTTTTACTCCTTTGTGGTTGTTTGAATAGGTTCTCCTCCATAGATTTGTGTGTTTGAATGCTTGGCCCACGAGGAATGTCACTAGTAGAAGTTGTGGCCTTCTTGGAAGAAGTGTGTCACTTTGACATCCATATGCTCAACCTCTGCCCAGTATGGGTACCTGCAGAGCGTAGTCTCCTGGCTGCCCTTGGATCAACACTTAAAACTCTCAGCTCCTTCTCCAGCACCACATCTGCCCAGATGCTCTCATGCTTCCCACCATGACAATAATGGACTGAACCTCTGAATCTGTAAGCCAGTCCCAAATAAATGTCCTTTATAAGAGTTACCTTGGCCATGGTGTTTCTTCACAGCAATGAAAACCTAACTAAGACATCACTTTATAATCAGACAGTGTTGTGTTTGCTGAAGGCCTTTCCACAACATCTGTTTATTGTTCTGCTGTCAGAAGCCATCACAGGAGCCATTTTGTGTTCACAGTTTAATCTAAGGCCAGCAGTGTATCATAGCTCCATGAAAGGTACTGATTTAATTAGACTTATTCACGCTGTTTTGTATTTTTCTAGTTAGATCCCACAAACTGTCAAGCTGAAGACTATGCATAATTTTCTGATTTTCTCAGTACCAAATGAAGAATTCCACTCATTTATGTTTCCTCTCTACCATTATCCACTTTAGCAATTGTCTGTGAAATTCTAGTTAATAGCTTCCTAAGTCATAGAATATTGCATATCTTTTTGACATGTTAAAATGTAAATTCATCTGCATTTTCTTACTTAGTGTGTTTTGTGATTTGGTACTGGATGAATTAGCTTTAATGACAATAGATAATTTTTTTTAAGCAGTCATTGATACAAGACATGGCACTATAATTCTCTCTATAATCTGCTGTAACAGAGCATTAGATAAAGTAAGGATACATAGGAAAGAAATTTCTGTAAAAGAAAGTTTTCTGATGTCTTCATAAATAAGACTATCTTGGCTGAAGATAAAATTTGTTATAACACAAGTGAACTACCCCAAACTTCTTAGATCCTTAGTTTTCATCCGTTCTGGAACAGAGAGAGTGAGGCAGAAAGAATCACCCCAGGTCAGACTGCTGATCCAGCCTGAATGTTGTTTATGCAGAAACATTTCTTTTTGTGAATAAAGAAGCTAAGAACTATTTTCTCTCTTAGAATAATTTTACAATGTTTTTAACATTTTTCAAAAAAGTAATGTAAATTTTTACTTTAAAAGTTATAAGAAAAGGTTAATATAAAGAACCTCCAGGTGGCCTTAACCCAGATTCAGCTGCTGCTCAGGTGTGCTCTTCTCTCTCTTTCTGCCTTCTCTCTCCATCCCCTTCCCTTCGTCCCCACTCCATTCCCAAGCACATCTTTCTTTGAGACCATGAAGGTAAGCTATACATATCATGTATACATGATATGTATAGTTTACCTGTAAATATGGCAGTGTATATTACCTAAGGCTAGAGAGTTCATTTTCAACTTCTGTAAAATTAACATTGGAAAGTGTTTTGCTTTCTTTCTTTTTAAGATTTATTTACGTATTACACACATATTATACACACACACACACACACACACACACACACACACACACACACACACACACCATGTGATTGCTGGGAACTGAACTTAGGACCTCTGGAAGAACAGTCAGTGCTCTTAACTGGTGAGCCATCTCTCCAGCCCAAAAAGTGTTTTTCAATCTAACATAACCATTCATTTCCCAGTGTCACGAGCTGATCCAATAATTCTAACATATATTTCCTCTATTATGGTGTCCAGTCCAGGGTCACACAATCTATTTTGTTTCTTTGTCTTTTAACAGCCAGTCTCTCAGTAATACTTCAATACTTTTGGAACTTGTTGTCTTTAGTGACATAAATATATTTTGAGGGGCACATTTTATTTCTCTTTAAAATAAACATTTATCTTTTTTAATAAGTCAGATGGTTAAATACAAGTTACACATTCTTAGATGGAATGCCACCTTCATGATGTGTGCCTTTGGAAGAGTACCCGCTAGAGACATGTGATGTCATAGTTTCTAGGGTTTTTCAATGACCATTATCCAATACTATACCAGTGGATAACTTAAACATGAACATTCTTATATTGCTAGAAGTTTGCTTCCAGAATAAATAGTTTAAAAGTATGACTGGTGAATTGAAGGAAACTGTTTAGATATTTACATTTTCCCCTAACTCCTTCCAAAACATTTAATATTCATTTGCTTTAGTACCAGTGATGTAGAGAAATGTGTGCTCCTTCACAGTCTGGGCATGCAGAATACATCTTTTCACATGCTTACGGTGTTTAAATTTTTTAAATTGCTTATTCATGTCTTTTCCTTATTCTTATTTATGATTCTGTCTCCCACTCCCTGCCCAGGTTACAAAGGTTCTTTGTTGTTTGGTCTTTTTGCTATCAAAACTATAATGTGTGTTGCATTATTTTCCCCAGTGTGTCATTGATATCTCTTCTGGGTTTTTTCATCCATAATGCTTATTAAAATTATTTGTAGATGAGTTTATCCAGTCATTCTTCAGGTTCATGTGTGCATTTAATCACAGAGCAGTTTACCCAATAACCAAGATACAAAAGAATTCACCCACACTTTACCTAGAGTGGAATTTTGTTTTATTAATCTTTTAATCTTTGGTAGACTTGACTTTAATCATTTTAATAACCTTAATCTTATTTATTTGTGCATACCTGCTTGGTTTTTATGTGCAGTGTGTGCAGTTCCTGAGAAGACCAGCAGAGGGCACAAGACTCCCTGGATCTGCACTTGCTGGCAGTTGTGAGCTTCCTGATGTGGGTGCTGGAAATCAGACTATTTCTCCACAAGAGCAGCAAACACTCTGAACTACTTGTCTTATTTTTTGCTCACAATATATGGAAATCAGTCTCTTCATTGTTTTGAGTCATTGCGTTTTTGTACCTTACTTATACATTCAAGAATTGGATTTTGATTATAAGAAAACTTGGAAATATTTTTCAATAGGCAAGTTAAGCCAAAAGTCAGCCTTTTTGAAGCTTGATCTCAATTCTGACATGTTATCTTATAATGTTATATTTTATCTGCTCTATTTGCTTTTGATTCATTCATGTGGGGGAGTTTTAGGAATGTTTGTCTTTGGACTCAAGTGTTCACTTTTCCTTGTTACTGTGTGTAGGAGCTTCATGTCTGTTTTATTTATTTACTTTTTATTAGTTTACAACAAATGGCATCCTGAAACTTTCATTTTATTCTACTTTGTATCACTATTTTTCAATGTCTTTTTATTGTATTCTTTTTACTTTTTCAGGATGTATACTTTCTACACTTTATCCACATTGTCAGGCTTCCATATCCGCAGGTCTATGTTAACTATGAAAATCTCACGTGAGTCCCTTTCCCATACTGTCTCTTGTCAGCTTTTGGTTGGGGCAAGCCCCTCTTTTGCTAGCCAGGAAGAACTAGTGCACAGCAGTTTCTGAACTCTGGCATCTTTAAGTCACTTTTCTATCTCTCTTTACCCCAGGGGACGACTTATTAGGTACTATAGCCTCTGCTCACATTTATTTTCTGGGTTTCTTTAAAATACTGCCTCCTTGTTATCATTTCTTTCTGTGCTGTGTTTGACAGTTGGTACTATTTTGTTGTTGTTGTTGTTGTTGTTTTGTTTTTGCATTTGAAGGTATTTTATCCACCCCTCTCCCTCTAAAGCCCTGAGAACATATTCCTTATCTTTATGAGATAATAATCTAGACCGTCTTTTAGACTCCATCATTTAGGCAATCTTTCCTTACCACTGACTAGGTTCTTTATTGTATAGATTCAATTGTTCTTCTACATCTGGACATTATTTTTAGACGATCATGTCAAGGATGAATTCTATCTTATTGTTTCTCTTTGTTAGGGGTATGACAGCACCTGTTTTCATCTGTATTTAATCATTTTTATAGAGACTCCTATTTTCATTTTGTATTTTAACTATGTAGGTATCTATGTTACATCCTGACTTACAGCTGGTATTTCTGTTCTAGGTTTTGAAGAATTTCCTGTTAGGGTTTGAAAATCACTGACTGAAGACCCTAGACTCAAATAGTATGCAAGAACAGAGAGTGTCTATTCTGCAGAAATAATCAGCACGACAGGGCCACCACTGCTTCAGAGTGGTGACACAAAGACATACGAGCTCCTTAATTGCTAATCGCTAATAACTGCTTAATTGCTAACAATGTACTTCTAAAACATAGAGCACATTCCAAGGGGTTATAAAAATATTAACCAAAGGTCAGAAAGAAGGAGCTAAAGATATACACCACAGGTGCAAGGACAGGAGATAAATATTGACTAGGTTTATCTATACAAAACTTCAAGGACAACTCAGTTATAGTTTTTAGCTTTCTATGAACCTGTAAGCTAGTAACAAATGATGACTGTTTAGCCATAATTACTCCTAGTGGATATGCATGTAGACATCCTCTATTGCAAACCTCTTACTTAACCTGAATTTATGTGCAAAGTCATAGTGAACTTTATACCATGTGATCAAATAGTGCTGAGAACAAAGAGCGGAGACAAGCCTCCCTCCCCACTTCTTCCTGAGACTCCAATTTAGAGCCTTCTGCTTCAATAGAACAAAGGTCACTTTACCTAGCCTCATGTTTTCCTCTGAGGTGATAATCCAGAGACTGTAGCTTCTTGCCTTGAAGCAACCCAGACAGGCAGATTAGCTGCAGAAGCAAAGTACCTGTACTGGTTAGGTTTGTGTCAACTTGACACAGCTGGGGTTATCACAGAGAAAGGAGCTTCAGTTGGGAAAATGCCTCCATGAGATCTAGCTGTGAGGCATTTTCTCAATTAGTGATCAAGGGCCCCTTGGGGGTGGGACCATCTCTGGGCTGGCAGTCTTGGGTTCTATAAGAGAGCAGGCTGAGCAAGCCAGGGGAAGCAAGCCAGTAAAGAACATCCCTCCATGGCTTCTGCATCAGCTCCTGCTTGAGTTCCAGTCCTGACTTCCTTGGTGATGAACAGCAGTATGGAAATGTAAGCCAAATAAACCCTTTCCTCCCCAACTTGCTTCTTGGTCATGATGTTTGTGCAGGAATAGAAACCCTGACTAAGACAGTACCTTACACTTAGGAGGGGTAGCAAATCGTTTATGGCCTAGTTTCTGAGTAGAGACAAAATGAGATAAAAATGACTCTTCATTGCATACTGATCGTCACAGCAGCTGTACTAATTTATGTTGTTAGCATTTATAATATAATATTCTTTCTCCACAGCAGTTGATAAGTTCTATTTTCTTAAAGGCTGACATTCTGTCTGGGCAAGAATCTCAGTGTAATTAAAGTCTTATTTCTACGATTTATTTATTTATTTATGTGGGGGGAGGTGGGGTTAGTGCATGGAACAGAGGCCAGAGAACAATTTGGGAGCAGTCTCTCCATTCCTCCTACCATGTGGGTCCCAGGTAGCAGACTCAGGTTGTCTAGCCTGGCAGCAAATGCTTCCATCCATTGAGCTATCTCACTGCCCTTGGTGTGGTTTTGATTTGCATTTCCTCATTATCTAAAAAACGTCAACCATCCTCCAAGTGTCAATGTGCCATTTGTGTTCTGTTGGAAAGTAGTTGGCAAATTCATTTTCCCATTTATTAATTTGGTCCCCTGCTCTTTTGTTGTTTAATTTTAAGGTCTTTGTATATTCTAGATACTAGTGCCCTGTCAAATTAATAGCTTGAAAGTTTTTCTCATATTCTATAGATGCACTAACTCTTTGGTTTACTAACTGGTTCTTGTGCTGTGTGTGAGCTTTAGAATCTGATGCGTCCACCATTTGCAGTTCTTGACCTACTGGAGTTCTATTCAGAAGCATGTTGCCTGTGCCTGTACCTTGAAGTGTTTTTCTCTGGCAATTCCAGAGCTTCAAGTGTTACATTCAGGCATCTGGCCCATTTTGGATCTTATTTTATTCTTCTTTGTGTGAATCCCCACCTTCCTCGGTGCGCTTTTCTCTGTCGGATATTTTTGGCACCCCGTTGTCAAGAATCAGATGGCTGTCGCTGTGTGAGTTTATAATGGAGTCCTCAGTTTCTTTTGGCTTCTACATGTTATTTCTGCACTAGAACCGTTGGTGGTTTTGTTACTATGATTCTGTGGTATAGTTTGAAATGAAGTGTTGTGACAGTTGTGGCATTCTGTTTTGCTCAGGGTTCCAGTCACTATTTTTGGTCTTTTATATGAATCTTAGGATACATTTCCTAATCCTATGAAGAACATCACAGCCCTAGTGACACAGATATACATTGCTTGAAACATGTAAATTTCCAAAACTGACTCAAAAAGAAATAGAAGCTGTGGGCAGACCTGCAACAAAGAGACTGAATTATCTACAAAGAAAAGTCCAGGCCAGGTGGATTCTCTGATTTTTAAAAAATAAACATTTAAATAAAAATTACATCAGTTTCGCTGAAAGTCTTCCAAAATATTGCAAAAAGGGGGAATTGGCCTAATTCGTTCTATCAGACTGCTAGTTCTCTGATAAGCAATCCAAGAGTACACAAAGCCCTAAATTCAATGCCTAATACTACAAAGAAAAAAACAAAACAAAACAAAACAGACAACACTCAAAACACAAGGGAAGAGAACAAGTACACTTAACATAATAAATGGCATGTGTAAGAATTCACAAGTAATGTCATGTTCAACGATGAAAAATTGAAAACTTTTATCAGGAAACAAAGACAGAGCTCTTTCATTGATTTCATTTAACATTGTCTCCAAAGTCCTGGCCAGAGCCACTAGAAGTGTAGGGAATGAAGGTCACATACACTGAAGAAAGAGAACTCCTCCATTATCAGATTGCATAATCTTTCACACTCACACTCCACTACAATTGAAATTAATAAATGGATTCAGCAAAGATACAGGAAACAAGATAAAAATAAATCGTATGTCCATACACCACACATGAACAATCTGAATAAATAGAATAATATTTATTATTAGTAGTTTTATGTCTGTATGAGTGTTCTGCCTGCCTGTTCATGACATGTGTGCGATGCCCTTTGAGGCCTGAGGAGGGCAGTGGATCCCATGGAACTGTAGTTATAGATGGCTTTCAGTGCCATGTGGGTGCTGGGAATCAAACCCTGGTCCTCTGGAAGAGCAGCCAGTGCTCTTAAGTACTGAGCTTCCTCTTTAGACTACAAGTCTACTTTTAAGTATTTGTGGGTCTGTATGTTTAATGTAGTTTCACTTGCAGATGATCTCCGGTTTTGTGCCATTATAAGCTGATAAAATACAACAAAAGTATTTTTAACTTGTTAAGATTTTCTTTATTGCCTAAAATGTTATCTTTTTTGAAGAACATTCCAAGAAATGCTAAATATAATTTATATGCTATGACTATTTTGTGGAATATCCCATAAAGTCCATTTGATCTGTGGTTCAATTTAACTTTGAAGTTTCATTGCTAATCTTTTCATTTAGCATATTTATCTATTGATAAGACTTGTTTACATAAGTTACCATTATTATTGTATCTAGACCTCTCTGTCCCTTTATGCTCTTAGTATTTGTTTTATTTAATTGGGTGTACAAATAGTTGGTGTGTATAGTTTTATAAGCATTACATCTTCTCAGTGGATTGCTTCCTTTATATGCAGTGGACCTTTTGTTTGTTTTATATTTTAAATTTTTTACTTTAATTAATTTATTATCTTTTACTTCCCGATTGCAACCTCCCCTTCTCTTTTCTCCAAGTCCTGCCCTTATAAATCCCTCTCCCCTTCTCCTTACAGAAGGGGAAGCCCCCCTTGGGTACTACTCTGCTTGGAAGATCTAGTCCCAGCAGGACTAAGCACCTCCTCTCCCACTGAGGCCCAGCCAGGCATTCCAGCTAGGGGAGGGGGGTCCAATCACAGGCAATTGAGTCAGAACAGTCCCCTCTCCAACTGTAGAACGTAATTGTAACATTTGGTATTACCATTGCAGATGGTTGTGAGCTATCATATGGTTGCTGGGAATTGAACTCAGGATCTGTGGAAGAGCAGCCAGTGGTTTTAAGCACTGAGCCATCTCTCCAGCCCTCCCAGGAAACTTTTTAGTCCTCTCTCAATTCTACTAAACTCTGGGCTGGTGTTCCTGCAGCTCCCCTGTGAGGGGTTCTCACTTTTCCCTTAACTGTAGAGTGTCTTCAAGTAACTGCAGGCTCTAAAAACATCTACAGTTCACCCTCCCAACTTTCCATGGCCCAATTCCAGTTCCAAATGCTTTCTCCTCTTCTTTGCTTTCTAGGCTGCAAGTGTGGCTTTGGTTTCTGATGCTTTGTGTGTTCCTTAAGTTTTATCTTGAAGTTTATGAAATTCTCATTATTCCTAGTATTCTGAGGGCTTTTGTGATGTATTGGGGTGCTTTTCATTTAATTAATTTGCTCATGTGTATTTTGGGGTGTACTCTTTAGTTGGGGACATTTTTATTTTCCAGTTCAAAAATGTTCACATATTTTTATCCTTTAGGATTTGAATTTAAATGTTGCCCCTTCTTCCCTCCCCCCGCCCCCCACTGACTCATGCCTTGGTGTCATTTTTTGGAGAGGTTGTATAGATTTTGATCAGTGTCTTGGTTAGGGTTTCTGTTACTGAGAAGAGCACTAAGAGACTCTTAGTAAGGCAAACATTTCATTGGGACTAGCTTACAGTTCAGAAGCTTAGTCTATTATCATCATGGCAGGAAGCACGGTGATACACAGTCGTGGCGCTACAGGAGTAGCTCTGAGTTCTACACTTGAATTGACAGGCAGCAGGAAGAGACCCTGGCCTGGCTTGATTATTTGAAATCTCCAAGTCCACACTCAGTGACGTACTTCCTCCAGCAAGGCCACACCTCATAAAAGTGACCCTTCCAGGCAACCAAGCATTAAAGTCTCTATGGGGACCGTTCAGACCACCACAATCAGTGAGGCTAGCTGGAGAAAAGAGGTCGTGGGAAGACAGTCACACCTGAACCTCAGTCTGATGCGGCGTCTTCCTCTTCCTGGCTGAAATGGGAACTGCTTTGTCCTGCCGATTCATCTCCACCATGATGGACAGACACTGATGAAACCAGGATCCAAATATAATAGCTCTTCCCTTGAAGTTGTTTACGCAACACATTTGGGTCACATCGATGCAACAGCAGAAATATGTTATCTTTGAAAGTTTATTTTCTTCTATTTTTCTCTTCTCCAAACTCCTATTTGACCTCATGGACTGTCCTCCTTTAGAGTTTCTCATTCTCTCCCCCATGTCATTCATGTTTTGGTCCCTTTTAATCATTAGATGATTTCTTCAACCCATTCTTCAAATTATTCTGTTGAGAGCTTTTGTCTGGACTTTCATCTTGGGGGATAGTGAGCCTTTGTTCTCTCCCAGGCTAGGTGCACACTGTACTACTGCATCAGACCCCTAGCCCTTGACTTCCATATTTTAAATTTTTGAGTGCTTGTCTTGTTTCCTACTGATTGATCAAAGTTTCCAATCATTTTGCAGATGCAATGTTTCCAGTTTCTGGGCGTCTAACAGACTTGAGCTTTACTCCCTCCCTTAGCTTCCTTCTGGGATTACCCTGTTTTTATGTTTTTGTTTGTTTGTTTGTTTGTTTGATTTGTTCTTGTTTTTCAAGACAGGGTTTCTCTGTATAGTCCTGGCTGTCCTGGAACTCACTTTGTAGACCAGGCTGGTCTTGAACTCAGAAATCTGCCTCCCAAGTGCTAGGATTAAAGGTGTGTCCCACCACACCCGGCTGGGATTACCCTTTTTGCTTGCTCATAAGAAACTCTCTTTTCACCTTTTCTATTTATCTCAGAATGTCCATTCGTCTCAATGGTAAAATCCTCTAAGTAGATTGCAACATTCATATGTTTGAAGAGGGTTTTGTTCAAAGTGATCAGACAGGGAAGCAACAGTTATTCTGGGAGCCCACAAAAGCCCAGAACATACAGATCTTTTCCAAGGAAGGGTGGATATTTTATTTGTAGTAAGAGAAACTAACTGGTCGTCTTTGGAAATATTAAAGCCTTAGAGGTATCACCTTAGTGTGCACTAGGCCTTACTGCTTATGCGACTTCTTTTTTGTTGTTTGTTTTTTGAGACAGGGTTTCTCTGTATAGCCCTGGCTGTCCTGGAACTCACTTTGTAGACCAGGCTGGCCTCGAACTCAGAAATCTGCCTGTCTTTGCCTCCCGAGTGCTGAGATTAAAGGCGCGCGCCACTACGCCCGGCTCTTATGTGACTTCTTTAAGGAATCCACCTGTGTGCCGTCATGGGTTTTGCTGTATGAACATACCCACGTGTCCTTTGGTCCCGGCCCCTCAGGCATCTGTGTGTTGCCTCTTCTCCCATCTCAGTCTTCCATCATCCTTATGATTAGCATGCTATTTCAAAGGAGACATTTTTTTTTTCTGGACCTCTCAATTGAGCAATTTTTCTCAGCAGTAAAACCATGATTTCTGGGCTGGAGAGATGGCTCAGTGGTTAAGAGCACTGACTGCTCTTCCAGAGGTCTTGAGTTCGATTCCCAGCAACCACATGGTGGCTCACAACCATCTGTACTAGAATCTGATGTCCTCGTCTAGTGTGTCTGAAGAAAGTGATAATGTACTCATATACATTAAATATATTTTTTAAAAACATGATTTCTGTGTGTTCATATGTTTAAGTGTGTTTATAGTGTTTAAGGTCTATTCTAAATTCCCCCACACTTATGAATTGACTTTATATCACAAGTTCTCAGCAGACATCCCCAGACTTCTGAAGATACTAATTTGTTTTTTATCTGCTCCATGATCTGCTAGAGGTGTTTAGAGGCATTAACTAGTGTCAAATAAGGTTTCCCTGTCCCCTCTCACCTGGCTTCCCTGTCCCTCTCACCTGGGTCACCCTGTGCAGGGTGCTCATACAAAAAATGACTAGAGAGCAAGTTGGTAGCTGTAATGAGGGATGCGGGATCCTTGTAACTCCCAGCTCAGGTCTCAGGTTTAAAATGACTGTTTCCCTTTCTTTGACATTTTAAGTTATGTCTCTCTGTTTCCAATCCTCCGGGTCATTTGTTGTGTTCATGATTTTGTTGGTCTGAACATTCACTGCCCATCTGTTTGAACTTTTCCAAAGTGGATTTTGACCACGCTGCTGATTTCATATTTAGGTTAGATCGCTCTAAATTTGGTGAAAACACGTGCATACATTTTCTTCAATCCAGATGTGATTATGTAATATTCCTTTATTCCTTATTATATTGACGAATGCCATTTATAAAATTAAAAATAATACAATACAGACCTAAATTAAGCATGTTTGTTTGTGATATAATCTTTTCAGAATAAAAATAGGCAGCACTTAGAAAGGTCTTCCCACACATCCACTGACCTGGAATTTGTATTAAGTAATTGTCTGGACCTTACTCAACTCCACGGGATACCCGCAATCCCTGCCTTCTCTGTACGGATGAGGAAAGAATCCCTGGGAACTAACCCAGATTGCTTAAGATCAAGTGGATATTCTTACAAAAGTTTTTTTTTACAGAAATTACTTAGAAAACGCTTGCTTCCGAGGAGGAGAAATGAACAATGGGATACTGAGGGTTGGGAACAAGAAAATGAAGCAACTAGGAGATGGTGGATAGTGTTTTGAGGATTTGTAAAAGTTTTGTAGGTGTACAAGAAAACATCAGACCAGGCCAAGAGCCTGGGCTTTCCTCCAGGTGGAAGATCCGCCCCTCCCCTACAAGCATGTTACAATCTCTTCCCTTCCAAAATTTGACGACACTTTCTGCTGTACAGTACCATGAAAATAATTTTGCACTCGAATCTACCCACTTAGTCATTTATGCAACAACCATTTACTGACTGTTGAGACAGAATTTTATTTTCCAGCCCTGATTGTGCCTCCAACTCAAAATCCTGCCTCAGCCTGCTGTATGACAACGTTCCCCATTCTAACAGACACACGTGGAGTATCAACCGTATGACAAACTCAGGTCTAGGCAGAGACGATGCATCGGTGAATAAAACATTCCCACCTCAACAAGTTCGTCTGAAGCAGGGAGGTGGTGTGCCAGCTGTAAGAATAAATATGCCCTCATGAGTGGAGGGCATGCGGGGCTAGAGAGATGGCTCAGTGGTTAAGAGCACCCAAACCTCTTCCAGAGGTCCCCAGTTCAATTCTGATGCCCTCTTCTGGTGCGTCGAAAGACAGCTACAGTGTACTCATATACATAAGATAAATAAATCTTGTTTAAAAAGTAAAAAATAAATAAATAAAAACAAATGGAGGGTATTCCCTACAGAAGGAAGAAATGCAAACCTGTAAGGGCCCATGATTCACTGAAGAATGATATCCCAGACTCAAGTAGTATGCAAACGCAAAGAGTTTTTTATTCTTCAGAAGTCCAACATACTGGGGTCATCATCTACAAAGATGGAGACTCTGAAGTGAGCTCACAGGCCAGATTTAAAGCATATGAGGGGAATTCCAGGGAGGGGTAGATGAGCTCTATCTAAATCTTAATCTGTTGGCTCTCTCTCTAGGGACATTCCAGAACCATTGCAGTGGTGTGAGGGGTTGGAAACTGTTACTGGAGCAGTCTGGAAATGGCTGCTGACCCCTTATTGTCCTTGCCTCAGACCAGGTGGCAGGGCAGTTTCTGAGGCCTGGAGTTGCCTTGACTTGTTTGCCCAGTTCTTGGAAACAGAGATTTGAGCCTAGTCTCCCTAACTGCCAATTCAAAAGCCTGTCATGGAGTCAGCCAGTCTCAAACCAAGTAAGAGAAATATGGACTTTCCAGAGCAGAGATGGAGACCAGTAGCTGCTTCCTATGTGGTGGTCGTGGTCATCCTGCTGAGGTTAGATTTGAACTAGGACTTGCAGGAAGCAGGGAATTCACCCTACTTTGGTGCCAAGGAAAGGCAATGACAAAGAAGAGTTTGATGGGCATTTAGAAATAGCATCTCGGAGGCCTGAGTACAGGAGGAAGGGTGGGCAAACGCTGAGCCTGAGAGGGGCCTGAGTACAGGAGGGAGGGTGGGTGAACACTGAGCCTGAGAGGGGCCTGAGTACAGGAGGGAGGGTGGGTGAACGTTGAGCCTGAGAGGGGTTTGGGCTTTGTGGGTTTAGGGTGAGATAAGGCCTTGATTGGCTTTCCTCTAAGTTAGATGGAAATGAGAGATGGAGTCATTGATGCTGCTGAACAGAGTGGAGGGTTAAAGGTAGGAAAATTGCCAGGGGAGCGCGGCTATGAGAGGCGAGAGACAACAGTGGCTTGTACCATAGGAGTGGTGATATTCAGACGTGACCATGTTTTGAAGGTGGGAATGGAAGAATTTTCGTACCATCTGGGTTGTGTATTGAGAAGTCCTAGAACTGGACAGAGCAGTTCTTACACTGGCTAAAGAACTGCCAGAGCTGTGGTGGGGAAGCAGGTGAAGTTCTAAGGAGAACACATGTAAAAGATTTGTATCTGCTGAGCTTCAGGGGGTTAACCAGACAGTGGAGTCTGGAGCAGGCAATCAGAGCAGAGGTGCACTGAATTTGGAACTAAACTGTGGGCTAGATATGCACATGGCTTCTGCAGACTTACAGCTACAAGTCATCCATTTAACTTAAAATGGAGTGTGAGATTTGTAGTCATCCTGTATAGCAACTCAAAACTTATTATACACTGAGAAAACGTAACCTAGAAATTGTTTATTTTATAAATGAGTTCAAAATTCTGCAATCTTGGTGACCTATAACTTAAATTTCTATTTTATAAGAATATAATTTATATTTGAATTTATAGAACTTGTATTTATAGGATGACAAATAGTAGTAGGCTGAATTTTGATGGTGCTCAATTCATATGTCAGGGTCTGTAACACAGCGGTTCTCAGCTTTCCTTATGCTGAGATCCTTGGATATAGTCCCTCATGTTGTGGTACACTCACTCATAAAGTTTCTTTCATTGTTTCTTCATAACTGTAATTTTGCTACTGCTATGAACTGTAATGTAAAAGATGGTCTTTTGGGGGGGTCGTGACCCACAGGTTGAGATGCACTGCTAACACTTATTATTTCAAATATATGCAAAGAAATATACTTTTTCTACTTGAAGAACAAATGCATCTTGTTCTTCAGTATGCAGTACTCTGTTTGACAGCCCTTCCAAACTAATATCTCAGATACAGAGAGAAGCCTGAATTGATTGTAATTAATGCGTTTCACTTTTGAGTTTTATGACAGTCTTTCTTGTGGATTCTCAGCATTTTGTAAACCCTGAAACTCCCTGAGTCTAAATCTGGAAGGGCATCAATAGCGGGTAGTGTAGAGAGCAGCCAACGGAAGACACCAAGGAAGTATAGGCTTTCTTGCCGGATGATGGAATGTCCTGTCCCTCAATGGGCATCTTTAGTGATAATACCTTTGTGCTTTCTGATTCTGCCCTTTCTCTTTCTTCCTTTCTGGGTATCTCTTTACAGAGCAGGCTGTGGGAAGCTGTTACGTTTTAGCCCTCCTCTGAAAAGCAGGCTATATCAACATGTTCATTCTACCCGTGGTGGCTTTGAAAGAGATTTAATGTAGTTCATATCTCTGTGTAAGCACATCCTGGTTATGTAACCCTCTGCAAATTGGCCAGGGAACAAGAAAGGTGAAGCCAGTTGGTAGGGGATTTACCCTAGTGCAGCGAGGGAGCTTGCAAATTGCTCACAGGTGAGCAGATGTCATCACCTGCAATGTATCAAACACTCTATTATCATCTGGATCAATGCTGTGGTTAGTGAAAAAGGCTATATACAGTTGAGATATATATCCAAAATGGCTGTGTAAACATCCAAGGACACAGAAAACCAGGACACAACTGCAGGCAACATCAGTTAGTTGTTAAATGAAAACAACCGACTTCATTCATAGCCAGGGATGAATGACACTGACTGGGAGCTGGGAGCAATATGATGAAGTAGGCAGCTCATTCTTTGTGGGAACAAATGAAGATCTGCCCTGTGGCCTCCAAAGCTCCTCCTTGGAATCATCTCGGCATTAACTCATGTTCCCTACATAAGTAGATCTGGGATTTTTTTTCCATCTTACAATGGTTAATATTGATTGTCATCTTTATAGGATATAGACTCACTTAAGAGACAAACCTTTGGGATGTCTGTGGGGGATGTCTAGATTAGGTTAACTGAGGCAAAAAGACCACACTACATGTAGGCAGCACCATTCCATAGGCTGGAGCTTGGCAGAAGTGAGGGCCTAGATTTGATCTCCAGCACTACCACAAGAACAGAAAAAGGATTTTGCCTTGCATAACTTATGTCTGATTCATCTCACCACAGGAGAGCACTGTCTTATTTCTTCCATTCAATTTTAACTCATGCTCAAACATTGCTTTCTGTATAGACCTAGCCAGTGACCTCCCATTGCCAAAGACCTGGTACAATCAGGGTATCTATATAGCTCCTTAGGTCTCAATATTTAGTTTGTTCTTAAAGGGCACCTTCATCCATCAAAGCGAAGGCCAAAAGAATCAAAACCCCTTTCTATGTGCTAACTGAGCCTCACCCTCCAAATTTCAAGTCCAAATGTGAGGGATGAATTCCTTCCCCAGATGACTGATTTTCCTTCTCTCAGCAAAACCCTGCATACTTGTATGTTTAAGGAGCCTCTGACCTCCCCCCACACACCCAGATGTGATATATGTATCTTATACCCTGTGAAGACAGGACCTGCTAAGTGGAGCATATCATGTTTACACACACGAGGGTTACCACTACAATTCCAGATATTGCCTACAGACACCAACAAATGTGGGGATTGAGACAGAGCAGGGGGTGGTGTGGATGTGGGGGTGGAAGGGGTGGGGAGGTGGACCCAAAAACTTCAGAGAAATCCTAGGCCCACCCACTGTGGTCTCCAGCTTCACAACACTGCCGAGGGCACCCTCTGCATTTTGTGATATTTGAGTTGGTAATCTGAGGACTAAAAAAACGGTGAGGTGACGTTGTGTTCTCAAAGTTTCCCAGGTACTCGGAAAAATAAGTAGCAACTTCATTTTAATGATTTTCCTGCCATAGGCAAGCAGCCAGCCTAGGTGCCAGAACCTCTACCTATGTGTCTTTGTGTCCCGAGTCAGGTTTCACCTCCTCTGCTGGCAAAGGAAATGCTCTCTCCAGACAGCAATCAGATCCTTTCCTTCCCTGTTGGGAGTTGGTGTGTAAAACTCTCCAAAACAAAGCTGTCTTCCCCTGCATGGGCAATCTATTTGTTTGTTTTCCTATGCCTTTGTGGGAAAGTCAGTAGCTCACAGGTGCCAAGTGGTTTCAGGTTTTCCTCCCTGTCCCCCTTCCCCTCCCCCACTCCCAAGCCACCAACTCCTCCATTGACACCACGCCTACTGTCCAAACAGGAGCTACTGAACTGAAATCTCTACTCGGAGAATGAATGCATGTGGTTTTCTTTAAGAATGTTTGATTCTGGTCTTGTTTAGGTTTGCCATTAACGCACACAGGCAATATCCTTATATTCGTCTTCCTTTCGGTCTCTTTGCTTTACATCAGTCATGCCCGGTTCAAAAGCACTTACGTTATTCATGGTCCAGATTCAGATATTTCCAGTAGACACGGACATTCTCTTTGAAATGGCTTGGGGACTTTCAATTGGCTGTGTGCGAGGAAATATCTTCATTTAATTAGCAAGCCTCTCTTGTGTTTTTTGTTTGCTTAACTAAGGACTATCCTTGAGGCTTCACGAACGTCCACATATGTTTTTGGATTGATCAGAGTTTCTCCCTCATCTGGGACTTTTTACCTTTTACCATTTCCTGCCTTGATTTCATTTTCTTGGGGATGGGAGGGGGTGCGGGGAGGATGGCAGCAGGGCATCTGGCTGAGTGAAGAGAGGCACATTCCTCCTCCTTCATCAAAACACGTGGCTAGAGGGGAGCTCTGGAACGTAAAGTTTTGCTCTGCTCCCTTGGCTCCCTTATAGAAGTAGAAGCCCTGTCCGACAGCTGCACTGAACCAGGCTCCATCCGCAGGACCTACACAATGGCTCACAACTGTGTGTGACTCCAGTTCCGGGAGATCTGACGTTCTCTCTGGCCTCTGAGCGCGCTGTGCACACGAAAGACTCAGACATACATGCTGGCAAAAACACTCACAAATAATTAACAACAACAAGAAAAAGAAAAAGAAAAAAGAAAAAGAAAGAAAGAAAGAAAGAAAGAAAGAAAGAAAGAAAGCCCTCATTTCTACAAACAGCTCCACTGTTGCAAATTCTCCGTAAGCATACACGTCTTTGAATCTTTCCGACTTTGATTTTACACGAAGCCATCACCCTTGACTTTTCTGCTTTTCCAAGGTGAAAAAAAAATCACGACCTTGGTTCCACAGTGGGGTTTTTGCTGCTGGACTTTCCTCTCTCCCCTGTTATGACCAGTCCTCCGTGAGTTCTGACAGTAATTTCTAAATTAGCTCTGTCTGGACTTGAGTTCCACGATCTCAGACATTTAGTCCTAAGTGTCACAGATACTGCGCAGTTCCAGCCCAGGTGACAGGTTAAAAAGACAGTTTGACATCCTCTCTGTGCTGGTCACATTAATCATTCTCTATGCCAGAAGCAAGGTAATTAATTTTGCTCTCTCCCCAAGGGACCAAAGCGGCGACTCTATATGTGACATTATATGGACTGGGATTCAAGTTCTACCAGACATGTATCCACTGTGGTACCTCCTACAAGGGACAGGGTTGTTAGATGGCCATACGGTGGGGAGCAAGGAAGCCATTTCTCCGAGAAATAGCTTTGAGGAGGGAATACACAGTCATGCATGCTTAGAGGCACAGTCCGTACAGTCTTTGAAAAGTGAGCAGAAATCATGATTTTAAATTGAATTGAGGGAGATTGTACTACAAAGACAATCGGAAGCATGAAATGTTTAAAGAACAGTCAGAATGAGAGAGTCAGTTTTGTTCTTGCTGTTCGTCCTTCTATAAACTTCAACCCAAGCTGCTCAGAAGCCAACAGAGATTCTGGTCTGGAGAGAACAAATGGAGATGAGGGTCTTCTGCTGATGTTTCAAGGTGAGCATTTGGTAGCGTTTCCCAAATAAAGCTCTCCAGGCAGCAGAATGTGCATGCTTTTTCCAGGGGTATTTCATTTAAGGGGTGTGTGTGTGTGTGTGTGTGTATATGTAAGAAGTGAGGGCAAGGGGAGGAAGATGGACAGGGACAGATCACTTGTCTGAGAGCACTTGCCTGTAAGTAGGTACACAGAGTTGACCTTGGGTACTTCTCCCATCACTCTCTACTTTATTGAGGCTTGGACTCTTCTGGAACATGGAGTTCACCAATCAAGCTAGCCTGCTTGTCCTGTCTCTACCTCCCAAGTGATGGGATTTCCAGTGGCCACTATGAGTGCATGACTTTTGTATAAGTGCAGGATGTCCAAAGTCCTGTCTTCACCCTTACACAGCAAAGGTTTTACCACTAGGCCTTAAGTAAGTAAGTAAGTAAGTAAGATTTAAGCAAGCAAGTAATAGTTTGCTGAGCAAAGGATTTGGAACACAGAGAAGTGAGGTTTGGGTTTTGTGTGTGTGTGTGTGTGTTTGTTTGTTTGTTTGTTTTTGGAGAAGTTGTATTCCAGAAAAAGAGTCATCGTACACATCCCTGCAGCTGATACTCTCTCTTACCATCTCTCTGCATTGGGTTCCGTCCCTCAGCCTTACCCTTTCTGTCTGAGTCTGGGACTGTGTGTCTTCACCGAGTCGTGTTTAAGAGACCATCTGATGAGCTCTTGCCTGAGGAGCCTTGGTCTGCTGCCTTTCTCCCATCAAAACTCCATACAGGATTCTATGTGCCTTAATTAAACCACACCCCATTCCTCACCTTCCTGAGATTTCCCATTTTGATTTGAATCATATCAGAGACGTATTCAAGCTCATCTTCTTGAATGACCAATTACATTGTACGCACATACCCTTGGAATTGAAGAAAAATCACGTGGAAAAATGTAAGAAAAAAAACAAAAACAAAACAGAGCCCAGCAGTGCCTGGTAGGAAGAAAACTGTTTCAAAATCTTTAAGGTATTGTTTACTTCATGGGATCATGCAATTGTTATAATTTTATATTACAAAGAGTCTTACTTCAGATATCTTACTATAAAGAATACTTTGGTCTGAATTGAGACAGATGTAATTGTTAGCATTCCAATCTGCTGCGTTTAGTACTGTCTATTAGGAGCTAAGAAGTCAGTGGCTAATTTCTTGATGTCTTCAAATCTGAATCAATGGTCTCACACGGAGGAATAGAGGAAGTCTTGGAAGTTTCAGGCTTTCATTAGGGCCCACTTTTTAAAACACATATAATTAAACATCCCCTTACCGGCCACCATCAGGAAGAGGCAGGTGATTGCAGTTTGAGGATGACCGGACATCCCACATACTGATGATGTTACTGTGGTTGGATGGGTGTCCCTCACAAGTCCATGTGCTAAAGGTTATCCTTCTCAGGGTGATGCTGTTGGAAGATGATGGAACTCAAGGGAAGGTCTCGGGTTACTGGGAACAGGTTCCCCAGAAGATTATAGATGGCTGACCTTCTGTGTTCCCTGACAGTTCCTGGCTCAGGGGGTAAGTTGTTTGCTCCACGAATGTGGTCTAGTCCCAACATATTCTGCCCTCACCAGATGAACAAAATCATAGAGCCATTAACTCTCAACTAAGAACCGGTAGACCCAGGAGCTAGATAATCCTTTTCTATGTGTAAATGTATTGCCTCATGTATTTCGTTATAGTACCATGAAGCCGACTAACACAAGTCCTTGGGTGTGTCCCGTGCCAGTAATCTCTTCTAAAGTAAACAAAATAGAGGCAGTGGCAGAGCCTGTAGACAGCAGGGTATTTGGAGGGACATAGAGGCAGAAAGGTGAACGGTCTTGGAGTGGCAGCATCCTGGTGTAGGGAATGATGGATGAGTCCCACCAGAGCCCCAGTGATGACATCTCCAAAATGCCTGCACCCTGGCCTCTCTGCCAGGGCTCACCAAAGCCAAACTATGAAGCAACTAGCTTAAATCACTGCCATTTGCCTTCCAAATTTCCAAGATTAAGGTGACTGAGTTGAAAAACCAATCCCTCAGCTACTGTCAAAACCTTCAAGGGATCAGGGCTGCAGGCGGTATTTCTTGCCTGTGTGGCCCCACTAGGTCCTGATACAGAAACATCTAAGTTGTACTTTCTTAAAAGGTTTCTCTATAAGGTTGGTCTGTTGAATAAAGTTCCTCTTCTCCTTATCCACATGACCTGAAGATGGTTACAGTATCTGTTCATATCTGTCAATCATCACTGCATTCATTTAGGTGAGAATAATCAGTGACCTTTCACAGGAGAGGAACAAAACGCAGCCCAGTGACACTCCCTGAGTCATTCAGGAGTGAGTGGTCGACTCAACATCTGCACCCTCATCTGGTGAATTCCAAAGCCTGGTGCTGTGTTCTCCTTGGCCATTTTTGAAATCATGTATTTTTATCACATTGTTGATGTAAGAGATTACTATGGTGACATGCGGATTGTGGCTGTCAAACAAGATGTGAAAATACTGTGTGTGTTTAATAGAATGTCATTCTTCATACACAGACGGAACTTCCTTTCGCCACACAATACATACTTCCAGATTTTGCTAAAAATGGTTGTAGGAGATTTGTGCTTTTATTCATTTATATTCCAAAAAATATTATTCTTTCCTTGTGTGCGCACACACGCATACCCCACATCGCATCTTGTTATGCTTACTCTTAAAGGGTAGCTTCATCAAATAATTTTGGCAGTTAGAGTTTTAAGAGATTTAGAAAATCTAAAAAATAAAAAGCAAGCTATACCATTCAGTGAAGACTGCATCTTATAAATAGAATTAGTTTTTGATTTATCAGAGAATGGTTTCATAAAGACTGACAGAGAGATTCATCAGAGAGCAATTCTGTGTGTTTATGGTATTGAGTTAGTGTCCTATGAGGTAACTATCCACAGAAAACCTGCAGGACCAATTCCTGTGGCATGTTGCCTCTCAAGAGAGCGGGCTGTGAGACAGGAGACACAGATCTAGAGTCCTTATAATTTTCAGGGGGCACTATTGCTTTTACAAATGATGGGGAAGAAAATCCTTTTCTTTCTCATAAATTGAAATATTACTTTATAATCTTATTACAAAGATAAGCTATCTTAACTCTACACAAATTAGAAATTGCAAAATTCCCAAACGGGTAGAAAAAGGGATACTTAATTTTCAGTCCCTTTATTTTTCTGATTACAAGACTGTATAAGACCTTTCCAAAGAGCAGACTGGCCAAAGCTAAGCCTGGCCTTTCCCATCTTCCCCTTCCTTGAGGGGGCTGACTGCTCACCAGCACTGCTAACTGCTGAGAGGAGCCAACACTAGGCAGGTCTCTCTTTCCTTGTCGGGTACTCACAGTTTCCAGTTTCACCTTTCTCCACTCCAAAATCTGGATTTCCAATCTTGGCATTCTATGTAATTAATGTACTGAAAATTCTGACATTCCATGTAACTAATATCCTGAAGTTTTAACATTCATCTTTTCATTCTCTTTGCACAAATCAGATCTTATTACCAAGTGCGCAGACTGTGACCACATCTGGGGACTGGTCTCCCGACTCTGGTTCCTTCTCCTACCCCATCGGTCTTGCTGGCACTAGTTTAATCTTTTCTGGAGTAGTCCTTTCAATATGGCTCATCTCCTAATATTTCTCAGATGTCTATAAGGTCACAGGCTAACATTCAAACCTATAGTCAAAGCACTTTGCCATCTTGCCTTGCCTGTTAGTAGACCTTCCCCACAGCATTCATTCTGAGTATGCTTTCCAGTTTTGTTATTGTTGTTGTTGTTGTTGTTGTTGTTGTTAAATGTTTGGGCCAAGGCAGCCAAGTTCTACCTAAAGAAATGTAGGTAGAAGTAAAGTTTGGTGTTTTGAGGTTTGACCTGAAGGCCCATCAGTGGCTCTCTGGCTTTTCCTGTTTCACCACAACTTTAGGACATTTTGGGGATGAAGTCTCTGTGAAAAAAGCTATAAGGTGATGAGGCTTCATAGCTAGGGTCCCTAAGTGACCATATGCAGTACAGCTTCCTGTGAATAGGATATATATATATAATATATATACATTATATTATATATGATACACTATATATAATATATGTGTATATATTATACACACATATGTACATGTATATACATATATGTGTATATATATATGTGTGTGTGTGTGTATATATATATATATATATATATATATATATATATATATATATGTGTGTGTGTGTGTGTGTGTGTGTGTGTGTGTGTGTATGTGTGTGTGAGACTATGTTCAGTACAGCTTCCTGTGAATAGTGAATATATTTATATATATGCTAAAACTTTTAGCCTAAGTTGTTACTATGACAGATTAATCCCATCCTGGTAAACACCCATGAGAATGCACCCCAAGTTCTGCAGAACTTAACTGGAGGCCTAATATATCACTCCTTCCAACGAAGTAACAAAGCAAAGATTCACAGATTCTAAAACCTGACCAGTTAAGGCAAAGTAAAAACTGAGGGCTTGACAGAAATCATCACAGTTAATTTTAGCTAGAAAAGGCTTTTAAAAACCTTGTCCTCTACCATTATGGTCCTTCCTTAAAATAAGGGACACAGGATTCCACATTTCTCCTCCCAGAAAGAGGAACGTACACTATCCACATTAAGGCTAAATTGTAAAATAGAACATATTTAGTCTCATAATGAATGGATAACCTCATTTGTTCTTATATCTCTCCATCATTAAGGTACTTCTCACTAAATGCACCCCCACAAAAGGGTATGTATCCAGGATCAGAGTCTATAAAGTACCAGTGACTCTTGGGTTGCCGACCAGGAAGGATGGACTTTTTCACAGAGATGGAAACCTATCCTCAAAAGCTGCTTTGTTGACAGCTTCTTAACCTTTGAAATCTCTGCTTGCTTGTTTGGCATTTGTCTGTTCCCATCTCGACTTTGTTCTTAGAAGGGATGCTGGAGAAGGAGTTCTGACTCAGTGCTGTTGGTTAGGAAGCCCTGGTTAGTCTTTTGTCAATTTGACTCAAGCCAGGGTCATCCAGGAAGAGGAAACCCCAATCCAGAAAATGTCCTATCATGTTGGCTGCTAGACAAGATACTGGGACATTTTCTGGATTGATAATTGATGCGAGAGGGCTCTGTGGGCAGTGCATCCCATAGGCAGGTGGCCCTGGGTTGTATGGAAAAGTGGACTTTGCTAGACATGAGGAGCAAGCCAGTAAGCAGCATTCAGCTCCAGCTTCCAGGCTCCTGCCTTGAGTTCTTTCCCAGGCTTCCCTTTATGATGGGCTGTAAGCCTGAGAAAAATGAACCCTCTGCTCCCCAAGTTGCTTTAGGATGTGGTGTTTACCATAGCAGTAGAAACAAAACCAGCACAAAAGCCTTGATTGGCCTTAACCTTCTGCCACAGATGGTTCGCCACCTTTTGGGAGACAGAGGAGGAACTTGAGAGGGGCAGGCAGGTCCCAGCACTGGCACCTCACCTTCCACGAGTCCTTTGGGTGGCAGAGGTGACTCTCTGTGTAGTAAAGAAGACCTCAGAGCTTGTCATTCCGGCAGGACAGTATGAACTCCTTCAAGCATTGGGCTCATTGCTGCTGCTAATTTTTAGTTTGGAAGAAGATGTGTCAGAAGATGAGAGTGGGTACCAACATCTCCTACTGTAGTTTTCATGCCTTTGTCTGTTTTGTTAAATTGGGAGCTCCAGGATTCAGTTTATAAAATCTAAATTGTTATGTCTTGGGACTGGAGAGATGACTCAGTAGTTGTGAGAAGTGGATGTTCTTCTACAGGACTTGAGTTCAGTTCCTAGCACCTCGATAGTGTCTATAACTATCCATAGCTGCAGTTTCTGATGGGATCCAACACCCTCGTTCGGTTGCCAGGGATACCAGGCATTCAAGAGGCACAAGGAGGCAAAACACTTGTACATATTAAATTAGACTAAAACTTGTTAGGGGTTCAAGAGATACAACTTAGCAGTTAGGAGTTCTTATTGTTCTTCCAGACAACGTGAGTTCATCTTCTAGCATTTATGTGGATGGCTTACCAATTCCTGAAACTTCAGCTCCAAGGAATCCTCAAGTCTCTTTTGGCTCCCACATTCATGTGCACATATCCACCCACATACACATAATTAAAGATAAACATTAAAAAATGTTATATCTTCTTGATGAATTGGCCCCCCCATTTTAGTATTCACCTTCTTTATGTCTTCTGGCTAGTCGGGTCTGATGTCTACTTTATTAGATATGGAAATAGCTACAGTGGCTTTCTGTGTCTTTTGTACTGGATGGTTTTATGTCAACGTGACACAAGCTAAAGTCATCAGAAAGGAAGGAGCCTCAGCTGAGAAACATGCCTCCATAAGATCCACCTGTAAGGTATTTTCTCAATTAGTGATCAATGGAGGAAGGCCCAGCCTATTATGGGTGGTGCCATCCCTGGACTGGTGGCCTGGGTTCTATAAGAAAGCAAGCTGAGGAAGCAGCACCCCTCCATGGCTCCTGCCTCCAGGTTCCTGCCCTGTTTGGGTCCCTGTCCTGCTTCCTTTGATGATGAACAGCAACTTGGAAGAGTTGTTAGCATTTTGTTTAAGCTCCTCCCCACAGTTACCTGGCAACAACCAGATATGCCTGGCTCACTATAAAAGGGACTGCTCGCCCCCTCTGCTCTCTCTTGCTCTTGCCTTCTTGCTCCTGCTCTGTCCTGTCGCCCTTCCCCCCTCTCCCCATTCCCTTCCTCTCTCTCTCTCTCTCTCTCTCTCTCTCTTTCTCTCTCTCTCTCTCTCTCTCTCTCTCTCATGGCTGGCTCGCCTCCTCTTCCTCTTCCCTCTCTCCCTCCCTCCCTCCCTCCTTCCTTTTCTCCCTTCCTCCCTCCCTCCCTCCTTCCCTCTCTCCCTCCCTCCCTCCGTTTCTCTTTCCTTCCCTCCGGCTCTCCTCTCTCTCCCTTCCTCCTTTTCTCTATCTCTACAACACTCTCAATTCCCCTCCCCGTGTCCTAAATAAACTCTATTCTCTACTCTACTGTCCTCCTGTGGCTGGTCCCTCAGGGGGAAGGGATGTCTTGGCATGGGCCCGCCTAGGCACCCCTTACCCTACACCTTAGCACATATCCACCAAAGCATACCCCTTCTCTTTATCTTTTTATAAAACATACCAGAGTAAACTGAATAAACCATTTCCTCCCCAACTGGCTTCTTGGTCATGATGCTTCATCGCAGCAATAGAAAGCTTTTATTTACTTACAGCTTTTATTTACTTACAGTTAATCTCCGTCTTTTGGCTCTCCGTTTTTAGGGCTTTTTTTTTTTTTTTGCTATATTTAATAGTTTTTGTTTTTGTTCTCTGTGCTTTCTGCTTTACCTCAATTCTATACAGCTTATGGCTTCTTTTGTTTGATGTCTTGGTTGGATCTCAGCGTTGTTCCATGTTGGCGGTGCTCACTTATGTTTCTTCATTGAGCTTGAATGTAGCATTTCCTTGATCCGGCCTCTACCCATGCAGTTTCCTTTTCTGCTTAGTCCTGTTTAATTGATGATGCATTATTCTATATGTTTTCCTTGACGCACTGTGGTTTAATTTCCAATTTTTTAATTGGATTTAGATTGTCAATTTCCTCATCAAATTTTGCCATTTTTTTCCCCTCTAACTTTCTGGCATTTGTCTCTAATTCCTGGATTAAATTAGCCTTTGTGTTTTACATCTTCTCTGACACTCATTTTTACTAGTAAGCTTTTTAACATCTTCACCCAGCATCTTACTTGTTGAGGGTCTCTGAATTCAGTAAGGATTTAGGATACTTTAGAGGAACCTTGTTACTTTGCTCCTCCTGCTTCTCCTGCTTCTCCTGCTTCTTGTGTTTCTGTGTTATTTGCACGTTGGGTGATGTCACATTGGATGATGTCAGTATTGTCACTGTGTGTGCGCATGCGCGGCTCTCCTAACTGAGCAGTATGTTTGGGGGGGTGGTTGTTTTGTTTTGTTTTGTTTTGTTTGCTTGTTTTCAAGACAAGGTTTCTCTGTATAGCCCTGACTGTCCTGGAACTCACTTTGTAGACCAGGCTGGCCTCGAACTCAGAAATCTGCCTGCCTCTGCCTCTACCCCCCAAGTGCTGGGATTAAAGGCGTGTGCCACCACCGCCATGCTGAGCAGTCTGTTCTTAAGATCTCAATCAGCAGTGCCACCAGTGAAAGAAAAGGAGCAGAGCCCTGAGAGCGGCGCCCTGAGTGCAGCAACAGCATCCAGCCATACAAGGTATAGACATACACCTAGAACAAGTAAAGTCCCACGGAGGAGCTCTGAACAGGAAACGGCAAAGCTAAGGCAGAGTGTGTAATGACATTCAAAATTACCTCTGGCAAACGTGGAAATCGCGAATGAATGAGATAAAAAGGGGCAGAAAAAGAAGAAAAATAGAAGAGAAGCCAGGTTAAGTAACAGAAGAAGAAGAGAGTAAGAAAGACGGAGGAGAACATTATGAAAGGGAAAGAAAAGAGGATAATCTTAAGGGATATTTAAAAATTTCCCATAATGAGAAAACATCTGAAAAATGTAAATGTAAAGAAAGGAATAAAAGGCAAGAACATAAGAGACTTAAAAAAAAAACAAGAAGATAAAGTAGAAGTTCAATTAAAACTATAACTCAAAGGAAGAAAATTGGGGAAGCATAGAAGGGAAATTCTTTTTAAAAGAAAAAGAAAGGAAAAAAATGTTTGCCCAATAATTAATCCATAAACAAAATTAGACTCGAGTACAAAAGGAAATAAATACATTTTTAAAAATTTAAATTTTGATTCAACAAAGTAAAAATGTTACTTTTGGATGAGGTTTCCCCTTCCCTGCCAGGGCTTACTCCACATCCAGAATTCTGATGAAGAAAAAAATCAGCTTATTATTATTAGAAAAATTTAATTTCATTATATAATATATTATATATTATAAGTTTAACATCCTTAGTCATTAGGGAAACGCAAATCAAAATGACCCTGAAATTCCACCTTACACCAATCAGAATGGCGAAGATCCAAAACTCAAGTGACAGCAGATGCTGGTGAGGATGTGTAGCATGGGCAACCCCCCTCCATTGTTGGTGGCAGTGCAAACTTGTGCAACCACTCTGGACATCAACCTGCAGTTCCTAAGAAAATCTGAACTCATTCTACCTAAATACCCAGCAATACACTCTTGGGCATATACCCAAAAGATGCTCCACCGTGCCACAAGGACGCATGCCCCACTATGTGCATAGCAGCTTTATTTGTAATAGCCAGAAACTGAAAACAACCAAGATGTCCCTCAACTGAAGATTGGACACAAAAATTGTAGTTCATTTATACAATGGAATACTATTCAGCTATTAAAAACAAGGACATCATGAATTTTGCAGGCAAATGGATGGAACTAGAAAATATCATCCTGAGTGAGGTAACCCAGACCCAAAAGGACAGGCATGGTGTGTACTCACTGATAAGTGCATATCAGCCAAAAAGTACAGAACACTTAGGATACACCCCACAGATCCTAAGAAGTTAAACAAGAAGGAAGGTCCAAGTGAGGATGCTTCAATCCCACTTAGAAGGGGGAACACAATAACCATGGGAGGCAGAGGGAGGGGCCTGGGTGGGAGAGGGGAGGGGTAGGGGATAAGGAGGGCAGGATCAGGTAGTGGCAGAGACAGGAGAGAGACCCAGAGAGCCAGGAAAATGAATGGAAGTATGCAGCTGCAGGGGGTAGGGGAACCTCTAGAAAGTCCCAGAGATCTGGGATGGGGGAAGCCCCCAGGATTCAATGTGAGTGTCTTTAGCCAAAATGTCTAACAGTGGGGATATGGAATCTGAAGAAAGCACCTCCAGTTGTCAAACAGGACCCCCAGTGGAGGGATGGGGACATCAATCCACTTATGAAACTTTCAACCCAAAATTGTTCCTGTCAAAAAGAAATGCAGGGACAAAAATGGAGCAGAGACTGAAGGAAAGGCCATCCAGTGACCTGCCTAACTTGGGACTCATCCCATGTGCAGGCACCAAACCCTGACACTGTTACTGATGCCACGTTGTGCTTGTAGGTAGGAACGTGGTGTGGCTGTCCCCTGAGAGGATCTACCAGCAGCTGACGGAGACAGATGCAGATACTTAGAGCCAATCATTGGACTGAGGTCAGGGACCCCATGGAAGAGTTAGAGGAAGGATTGAAGGAGCTGAAGGGGAGGGTGACCCCATAGAAAGACCAACAGTGTCAACTAACCCAGGTCCCTGGGGGCTCCCAGAGACTAAGCCATCAACCGATGAAGATACCCAGGCTGGTCCGAGTCCCCGACACTTATGGCACTTATGTAGCAGTGGGCTGCCTTTTCTGGCCTCAGTCAGAGAGGATGTGCCTAATCCTGTAGGGACATGATGTACCAGGGTGGGGGGTGCATCCTTTCAGAGATTAAGGGGAGTGGGGATGGGAGAAAGAACTCTGGAAGGGGGGATGGGGATGAGGCAACATTTGGGATGGAAATAAATAAAATAATTTTGGGAAATAGAAAAAGAAAAAATTAATTTTATATAATAAATTATAATGAATAATTTTTATTTATTAAATTGTTAATGAATGTAGTTTATTTATTAAATTATTTCATTTCCAGTTCTTTTTAATCGAGGTAAAACCATGTAGCATCTATAATCTGTCTTGCATCTAGTACATCCACAATATTGTACATTCTTCTCCTCTACAAAGCCTCAAATATTTTATTTTATCAGCACCAAAAACAAACCTGTACCCATTAAGTGGTATTTTAACATTCCTTACCAATTCCATGTCAGTTTCTATCTGTCTGTATTTATGGATTTATCTGTTTTGGAAACAGTGTCAAGTTGACTTTATCCTTTCATAGCTGGGAGCCTGCCACAGGTAGGGCCCACCCAGATCCTGAGATAACTGCAGAGAGTCTCACTATTGTCTCCATGCAAGCTATTTGCCTCTTTAAAAATGGTTCTAACAACTTCAGAAATTATGCCTTCCATAGCCCCAGTGTGGCTCTAACTTTCTAACCAAACTGAAAGTCTTTTAAGTCTTTCTGTTCTATTTCTAGATCTGGATTCTTACTACAAATCTGGCCCAACGCAGATAGCAGTCACCTTGCTTTTCTCTGAATGCCCGATTCCCTTGAAAATCCTTCTATCAGATTAAACGCAGCCACACATAAATCTCTCAGGACGAGGGCAACGTATAGACAAGTTATTCATCAGAATGGAACATAAGTGGCTCCTGTTCAGTCCTTAAAGTGCTTGTTCTTACGGGAAACTTCCTGAATACAAGGTTTGCTTTCTGCGTTTCTATTGGCACCTGAATTCTTATTACAAGCACCCAATAAGCCCTGCTTACAGGTTTCTAGGGTTTCTCTTGCCTTTATCTCCAAACTCTCTAAAATTCTTCTCACGAATCAGTTCCGAAGACCTAAGAATCACGAGGTCAGTGCGATCACAGCCAAGAACCTGCTTCTATGTTATGAGGTTTCTGAGTTATTTTTTTCATTGCTGTAGCAAAATACCTGGTGGACACAAATTACAGGAGGAAGGGTTTATTATAACTCAGAGTTTCAGACAGTCCAGTTCATGGTTGCTTGTCTCTATGGGCTTTGGCAGAAAATAATATTAGGAGGGTTTTTTACCTCATTGCGGGTGGGGGCTAGGGAGGGAGGAAGGGAGAGAGAGAGAGTCAGAGAGAGAGAGAGAGGGAGGGAGAGAGGGAAGGAGAGAGAGGAGGGAGAGAGGGAGGAAAAGAGAGAGGAGGGAAAGAGAGAGGGCAAGGGAGAGAGAGAGAGAGAGAGAGAGAGAGAGAGAGAGAGAGCAGGAATCAAGTATATATCCCTAGTATATTAATCACTGTACTTTTGCTGTGAAGAGGCACCATGACCACAGCAACTTTTATAAAAGAGAACATTTTATAAAGGGCTGACTGCAGTGTCCGTTATCATCATAGTAGGGAACGTGGCAGCAGGCAGAGTGCTGGAGAAGTAATTTAGAGCTATATCGTGATCACAGGCCGAAAGAGAGAGAGACTGGGTCTGGCATGGGCTTTTGAAACCTCAGAGCCCACTCCCAGTGACACACTTCCTCCAACAAGGCCACACCTTATAATCCTTCTAATTTTACCAAAGTGTCCCACTCCCTTGTGACTAAACATTCAATTGTATGAACCTATGGGAGCCATTCCTATTCAAACCACCACACGTAGTAAGCCACTTCATCCTCCTGGGTTCTACCTGCCATAATTTCCAGAGCCTGTCCGATTAGCACCATCAGCCATGGCCCAAGTATTCAATACACAAGTGTGTGGGAGAACATTCGCATTTAACTATAATAGCCAGCCTTCATGTTTCAAGGTATAGACACACTTTATTTTTGATACTTCCTTCTACTCAATAAATTAGCATTAGTGCCTTGCATTTCCCTTTTTATTATTAGAACATTTTTAAACTAGCTTAAGGAAAGTGAAGGCGATAACTCTGAGCTCGTAGTATCCCTAGGCTCAGCATAGAATTTCCATTATTATTATTATTATTATTATTATTATTATTATTATTAATACTTTAGAGTGCTATTGCACTACTGTAGTAGTTAATGATCTAGACTGATGCATTGTTAAGTTAAATTCATGCTTTATACTAATTTTCTTAAGTTTTAACTCATTCTAAGATGTCACATTATGTTTATCTATCTTGTCTTCATAAGGTCCTCTTACCTGTGACTCTTTCTCAGACATTTGTTGTTATAATGACTTGGGCAGTTTTGAGGGACACTGTGGGAAAATGCAGCTGATTATGGTGGAAGTGTCCCATTGACTGGATAGCCTTCTGGGGCTCAGTGCAATATGGCAGACTCCCTTCCCTGTCAGGGCTTCTCCTCTGACCTTGTTTGAGGAATTCAAAACCCTCTACCCGCAGAATGTCACTTAGCCTTTGTTAGATCACAGCTTCAACTTCCTTTCTCCCAAGAAGAACCCCTTCAGCTAGCACCTGGGATTCCTGAAATGCTTCCTCAGGCTAATGAGGCATTCCAGTACCTTAAGCCTTCAGACAACAACCTTTGCCCAATATGGATGTTTCTATCCCCATTCCCCCAAATTATATAAGCCTTGAATTATTCCAAGTGTACTGGCTGGTTTTGTGTGTCAACTTGACACAAGCTGGAGTTATTTCAGAGAAAGGAGCTTCCATTGAGGAAATGCCTCCATGAGATCCAGCTATAAGGCACTTTCTCAATTAGTGACTAAGAGTGGGAGAGCTCATTTTGAGTGGTGCCATCCCTGGGCTGGTAGTCCTGGGTTCTATAAGAAAGCAAGCTGAGCAAGCCAAGGGAAGGAAGCCAGTGAGCAGCATTCCTCTATGGCCTCTGTATCCACTCCTGCCTCCAAGTTCCTACACCGCAGCAGGTTCTGGTGTTATCATTCACCATATAGACTCATAGGGCTTCAGAATCCCTATTAGTCATCTCTGCTTCCTTTGCCCTCATGGACCGTATAGGCCAACAATCTCCGAGGGCAGGGAGGACCATGCAACATTGGAGGTACACACTGTAGGAGGCTTCACTGCGGGAATTTGATGTTTTAATCATGATTCCATTGAGACTATGAGTATTGAAAGAAAGGTTGCAGGTCTTGTGGAAGCATCATTGAGAACCATCTCCCATAGGCACATATATTTGAACATTTAGTTCATTAGTCCTTGGTTGCTTATGCTATTTGGGGATGTGAGGAAACTCACTCCATTTCCTATTTGCTCGCTTCTTCATGTTTGTGGATAAAGATGTGATCTCTCGGCATCCTGCTCTGGCCTCCTGGTGCCATGCCTCTCTCTCCTCTGGAAGCATGAGCCAAAATACATCTCTACAAGATGCTTTTCGCCAGGGTGTTCACCACAGGAACAGAAAAGTCACTGATACAGAAGTAAAGTTGTGTGTTCTTTGTATCACCGAAAGAGCACACAATCAAAATAATCTATGACTCCGGGCTGACTGTGATCACTTATCATATTTCTATAATTTTGAGTTATTGGTTTTCCTCTTTCTTGGCCTTTTCAAATTTCAAAGACAAACCCAGTGCCTGTGTTCAGCTGCCTGTGTAACCAGGTCAATGCTTTGTGTCAGTATAGTCAGCCTTGACAATTTGGTGGGCTGAGTTCTCTGTTCAGCAGAGCAGCAATCTAAAGACAACTCAGAGCATTCAGGGGCCCTATGTACTCAGAAATCACCCACACCTTCAATGGTGCACACTGGAGCCACAATCAACAACTGGCTTTCTATTGGAGTATCAAAATATTCCCACATATAGCCAGATCTCCCCTTAAGCTCTTTTATATTCTTTGAGCTTTTATGCCTCATTGTCTACTCAGCAGCAAAAGCTAAAAAGTAGACAAATTAAACCAAACTCTCCTATTGCGATGGTTTGCATATCCTCTGCCCAGGGAGTGGTACTATTAAAAGCTGTGGCCCTGTTGGAGTAGGTGTGGCCTTGTTGGAATAGGCATGTCACTGTGGGCTTTAAGACCCCCATCTTAGCTGCCTGGAAGCAATATTTTGCTAGCAGTCTTCAGATGAAGATGTAGAACTCTCAGCTTCTCCTGCACCATGCCTGCCTGGATGCTGCCATGTTTCCACCATGATGATAAATAATGGACTGAACCTATGAACCTGTAAACCAACCTCAATTAAATATCATTATAAGAGTTGCTTTGGTCATGGTGTCTTTTCACAGCAGTAAAACCCCTAACTATGACACCTATGTTTAGGTACCTTGCAGTCACTGCTTAAGAAATAGTCCAGTTTCCGTTCATGTCTCTGGTCTACTTGGTTGCCCTTCATCCATAGCTCAGATTTAGTATTGAAAGCTTTACCATCTGGAAAGTCATTAGTCCTGAGCAGACTGTCACCTTTCCTCCCACCAGCATGCCTTTGTTATTTCCATTCAAACAACTTCCTATGAATAACATGGGCTCCTTTATTCTGGAATTATGAAGCGACTGTACAGTATATTGCTGTCCCCGCTCTAGTCAGTCAGTTTTATGCAGTGGCTCTAGGCATCCACTCTACCAGGAATGCCCACACATAGTTAGGTTCGGAGATTTCTCTGGAGATTACATGTAAGACCTTGAGGACAATGGCTAATATTTGCTGATACAGTAACAACATTTGGTGTAATGCTTAGACCAGTAGGAAAACTGGCAACCTCCTGCCCTGTGGCCTGGTTGGAGCATCAAGACTGAGCTGTTCAAGGAAGGAACCCACCCTGGAGAAAGAACAAGAAAGTTGTCTGTTTGGACTTTTATTTGCACTTCATTGGGTACCATCAGTGTTCCTGTAGCTCCAAACAGCCTTGATTTCCAGGACTGGCCAAATGGACCCCGTCGATTTTCTCAAAACTGTCATATTTATTTATGTTTCTATCATATCTGCAGATGTGTATTACATGGGCTTCCTTCTCTGTGTTTCTTCAGCTGTGGTCTCATAATTTATTCTGCCAGGCTCAGCATGTCCTTGACATACCAAGCCATTAACTTGAAATCAAAAAAGTCCTGTGAGGTCTCTAAATTCTTTCCTATGATTATCAGACCCTACACTAGCTGAGAATAAAATTGCTGGCTGCAAGACGAAAAATAATTGGTCTGAGCAGTCATGGAAAAGTCTAAACAGAAGATTGTCTTTCTCTCCCCATTTGCAATGATTTATTTTCATGGTTTTAATGAGACTTTAATGAGGAAACCTTATCTGTAGGCCTGGTAATTATCAACCAAATTCCCATTTCCTGTCAGAAAAATTCACAATAAGTAAAACAAAAATGGCGGAATGGGGGAAGAGTTTTGACCTCTGACTTGTGTAGCTGAGGATTACCTTGTCACCGCACAGCCTGGGTGGCTAGGCGGCACAACTGTGATTTTTCATATTGATTTCTGCCTAACCCATGTTGCCACAATCAGCTTCGGACAACAGTAAAAGTAGGACCCAATGGCTCCTCTGGGTTCTATACTGAGGTAGGTCATTTGGGTAAGACATGCTCGCTTTCTCTCTCTATCATCTAATATTAATTTCTAGTCTTGGCCAGTTCCATCTGTTGGGTGACTGAGCCAAATGAAGTTTGAAGAGTCAGTCTTTTGTTCTCCCCTACCCTACACTGTATCATCTGTTTAGAGTAAAAAACAATGTGTCTCTAATTTGGGTCATGAAGCAAGGTTGCTATGGCCACTCACTAAAGACTTCAGTATGGATGAGCTGATCATTTGTAAGATTCAAGCAGAGAGCTTGATACTAGCTTTGTGGGTGTCTCTGGGACTTTGGGGTCAGAAACCATACGTAGGAGGGGTTTTAATGAGCTCACAGGATAGATGGAGGCTGGTAAATGTTTTAGTCCTTTTTGGACTTTTAGAGCACTACTGCATGCAAGCAGCCAAGCAGTCAGAGCTCATCCGTATCTTTATTTTCAGTTCTAGCTCAATTAACAAGGTGAGAACCTTCTTTTCTCACGCCTCTCTCTAGGTGTAAAATTTACCATACTCTCAACAACCCACAAGCTTATCCCCGCTTGTTCTGATTTAAAAGGAAGTCTGTTAATGCTTTAATTGTATCTTTCTTGGTATCTAGGCCAGTCATTAAAAGAACCTAAACAGTGAGTTTTGACACCTTGAGTTAAAGAAACACTTTTCAAAAGTGTATTCTGAAGGTACCGCAGATAGGATAGGATAGGGTAGGTTTCTGTCAGACCCAGGTCTAAGAGAGAAAGCCAGAGGGTTCAAACCTGGTCCAATCCCTATCTCCATCTCCTTTCCCATCTTCTCTTCTGCATCGTGATTAGGAAGGAGCAAGACAATGAGAGACAGAGGCTACGATGCAGGATAGAGTTATCACAAGCTTCGGACACTATTGGGTTTTTATTGTCTTTACAGTTAGTACACAGTTCCCACCCTTGACTTGACTGTTTTTTAGGCAAGTTTGGATTCGGCAGGTTTTCTGTACTGATTGATGAGTGAGCTGGGCCAGACCTGCCTTACTCTTTATCTCTCTTGAGGGCCCATTACAATGAGGTCATCTTGCTAAGATAATGCCGAGAGCAGACCTTGGCACACTAGTATAAACCAGAGGACACTCCACGATCAAGAGTCTTCTAAACTAGGACTCAGACAGTATACTGATCTAGAACAGGACTGTCCAGTAGAAATATAACACAAATCACATAAGTAACTAAAAATCTTCAGGTAGATATATTTACAAAAAGGATAGATTTAATTTTAATAACTTGAATAAAATAACTTCAAAAATGTTCATTTCAATATATAGCCAATATAAAAACATGAAGTAGTATATATTTAAATATAATGTCATATAAAATCATATAGTATGGCAGTGTAAGTATATTTCTAATTAGTGATGTTTTAATTTTAAATGTTCACTAGCCACATGTGTCTACTAAATATACTATTAGCCTGAATACAGAATGTTTATTTATTCCATTTAAGCACATAACCATGGCTAGTTCACATCTGGCAGTCTGGGTACAAGAATAACTACGTGTAGTGACTAAGCAGAGTCTGTCCCAGGAAACCTAGTTCTCTCTACCTTCTGTTATTATATTCTGCCCACGATCTATTGTAAGGCAAAACTTAGAACTTAGGTTCAAATTCAGACAGTCTTCATCACTTCCTAGCCTTCTGCAAGCGAACTGTCAATTCACTACAGACCTCCAGACTGTAAAATCTAAACTGGTTCTTAGAGCTTGGGGCAAATCAAAATCAACTTATTACAATGCAGATTTCTGGCCAGAACTCCAGTCCAACTGGGGGTAGTTTCAGAAGGTGAGTTTGAGAGTTTACAGCTTGTATCCACATCTGACGTCATAGTCTTGTAGATTCTAGGTTGGAGAACCCTCCCAGAACCCTCAAATAACTCAGAGCACTTCTCCATGGAGGGAGGGACTCCTGGGTTTTCACTTTCTCTGTCCTTTGCTCTGTTTCCAGTGGCAGACAAGGCACACTCACGCGCAGACATGGCAGACGCGACCTTCTCGGAAGGTTGTGATCACCCCCTGCCCTACATTTGATAATTGCTGGCCTCTCAGTCACTTGTAGTCAGAGACCTACATAACACCGGTAGCAGCCGAGAAACTGTAATTTAAAGAGTTGAAATCTCCTTTTGAACCCTTTCCCTCTATTTTTGTGGATTCCGAGATAGCTCTCCATACACAATATTTCACGCTTATACAACTACTTTTCACGCTGGGTTTTAAAGATATTTATAAACATCTTCTCATTAATCTTCACTGTGCTCCTGAAAAAGGTCACAGCGAGATGGGCTTCGGTTTTTATAGGAAGGAAATAGAGGTCGTTGACTTGGAATGAGAATTTGGATGGAAGGCATTGTCAAATCGCTTCGTCTTCCCATTGTCCACTCGTCCTCTTGCAGCTCTGACCACTGCAATCTGTTGTGGTTATTGAAACCCACTTGGAAGCACTTCCTGGAAAAACATTTTACTGCAGACGCTGTGGGTTGCCCATTTCCTGTTCAGATGACAAGGGGAAGGTAGGATTACTCCGTGGCTGTGATGGGAGACCTCAGGTGGGAGCTATGTTTTTCCATTTCGTACTTACTCAAGAACACTGTCTTCTGGAACACATTTATCTGTAGCTCCCAAATCCCTGGAGCCGAGTGATACACATTTGAAATGAAAGCTGAGGTCTCTGCTGTGTGCCCTTGCTCCCCCACGGAGCTGACTGAACATGATTCATTCTCCGGAAGCAGCGGGCTCAGGGAGGGCTTCATGTCTCACACAGGCGGTGCTGGGCTGTAATTTCTTAACTTGGTCCCAAGGCCATTTCTGCCTATAGACTTGAAGAATCTCTCTGCCAAGAAAGAAGTGTGTGTACACAGCTCCTTTAGAGAAGGATTCCTTTAAAGAGTATTTCAAATGTGCCGTTTTAGTGACTGATGACGTTTCCAAAGATATACTTTAATGCATTTATTTTTACATATGTGTTTTCATAATACACTTCTACTCTCAATCTTTTTAGTTTAAAGGTCGTATAATTTTTCAAATGGATGCACCGTAGAAAATTATTTAAAATATTGCAAATTTTAAAAAGCTTTAAATTGTCTATAAACCACAACTCTTTGGGTGTGTGTGTGTTTGTGTGTGTGTGTGTGTGTGTGTTTAGCCCCTTTCCTCTTAACATATTTGAAATGACTAATGACTTGAAATCAGCTCCCCACCCCCAAAAGAAAAAACAAAACAAAACCCTGGTTTGCTTTCAAGGAAAACCACAACCTAGAAACCAGAAATGCTAACAGCATACATTTTGTTCTATGTTGGTTGTTTTTGTGAACCGAGTTAGAAAAAAAATGTATGTTTAAAGATAGAAATCTCTGTTTTAAACTGATTATTTTTACTTAAAAGTTATGTAGGGGGTTTGTGTATCTTTTTATGTTGTATATTTGTGTCTTCTTTCTTGTGTAACAAGGAATCTTGGTTCTTAGACACACAGGGAAGATATAATTACAATAACCTGTGTAAAGGCTGCTGTTCTCTTGCTGTTTTACCCAAAAAACTTGTTTGCAGTGTCCTGCATGAAGGCTAAAGAAAGCCTGCCCCCAGCTGGCTCTGATTGGTAATAAAGAATTGCTGTATAGCCAATGGCTGGGTAGAGGGAAACTGGGTGGGACCTTTGGATTTGCATCAGACACATGCTCTGAACTGGGAAAAGTGACAGAGAATTGCCATGATTCAGAGGGAAACGGATCAGATTTAGAGCTGAAGAAGGAAAATCATGCAAAATGTAGGTGAGAAGGAATGCGGTTCCCGGAAAAGCTGTCTAAAAGTGTCTTGGGCAGCAAAGACTAGGAAGCTGCCCAGAAGGAGGGCAACAAAATACAGAATTAGAGGGCGTTAAACCAGGATTAAAGGAGAGAAATGTGTGCTAGCCGCGGGGAAGATTAGAACTGCCCAGCCTTTTAATTTTAAAATTAAAATTAGCTGGTGTGTGTGTGTGTGTGTGTGTGTGTGTGTGTTCCATTTGCGAATCCAGATAGCTCCTGGGCAAGTGTGTATGTGCGACCAACTGGGAGCCAAAGTGGCTTAGCCCACTACTGCTACAATCCTCTATCAATGGGTATTCTTTATTTTATACTGCACAACAACCTGAGGATATTAGGCTAAGTATTTATACCAACAATATATTCACTGAAAATAGGCTTTTTATATAATGTGTGGGTTTTTTTGTCATCTTCCTATTAGAAAATATTGGTGTTATATCTGCATCATCAAAGCCTATAGCCCTTATATGCTGTACTATCTTGTTATACAGTGATTGTAAATTTTATGTTCATTACTAAAACTTATGATCTCTCTCTCTTTCTCTCTCTCTCTCTCTCTCTCTCTCTCTGTGTGTGTGTGTGTGTGTGTGTGTGTGTGTGTTAGAATCTTGTTTTCTATTAGATTTATCAGGAAAGGCTCATAAAATGGTTACTTAAATTTTAGTAGTCTATACCATTCATATTTGAGAAAGTCAGTTTTGCTAGGTATAAAATCTTTCACTCACATTTTCTTTTATTCAGTGTTTTAAATACATTAGTCAGGTTCTTCTGTCATAAAGTATTGTGTTTAAAATCTTATAACTACACTTCATTTCTTCCTTTTACTAAAGTGCTCAAAGGATTGTATTTCTTCATTTTAAATCCAGATTGTTTTGGTTTCTGTGTTAGTTGTTCTGGTTGACAGTCTCAGGCATACAGAGTATTCACACAGTATATAGTATCAGGCTTATTTTGTTTTTAGTTTTAGAAGACTTTTCTTGCTTTACCCTCTTACATTGACAACATTTAAAATCACTAGCCATGCCTGCTGGCTAAATAGAGAAAATAAAGCAGACCAACAGTGTCTACAACTTCCCTGTTTTGAGTGGGGGCTCTAGTTAACATTCTTTGCCAAGATGTCATTATATGAATTTGTACATCTTTCAGATTGAAATTGATGTGAAGAAGTCATGAAAAATTACAGATGTGTGTGGTAAACCATCTATATATTCCCCAGAGAGCAATAACCATTCTTCTGTTTTTTCACGCTCTGGGTCAAGATCATGCTTCACACTCCAGGCTAGTATAAAACTCATTAAACAGTCCAGCCTTTCTCAACTTGTGGACTGCAGCCTCTCTGAGAGCTGAATGACCTTTTCACAGGGGTTGCCTAATACCATTGGAAAACAGCTATGAAGTAGCAACAAAAATAACTTTGTGGTGGAGGGGGGGGGCGGTCACACAACATGAGGAACTGTATTAAAGGGTTGCAGCCTTGGGAAGGTTGAGAACCACTGATCTAGCTCATTATGATCATGAACTCCCTGCTGCACAGACAGGTCTTGAATTCATCCTGGCTCAGCTTTCTGAGTGCTGCAGAATTATCTACCTGTACCACCATGCTTGAGTCAACAAATACTGCTCACATAAAAAATGTTTCTATGTAATTATTGCAAGATTTTTAGTAGGTAGAAAAATGGTGGTGAGATAAAATGTGTTATGAAGATAAAATTGCCAGTAACTTTATAAACCAAACTTGGTGCCTTAGAATCGAATCTTTGATTCTAATAGAGATTTGTAAAATTTGAATGGTTAAACTTTATCATGTTTTTCTCCAATGGAAATAAATAAAGGAGCATTAGAAAAGCTGTTTAACAAGAAAAAGAAAAACTAAGTAGTTAATGAAAATAGCTTTAATATCTGCCCTTTTCCTTTGTGTTTGGGTTCTTCTTAGATTTCTAATATCTGAGTTAGATAGGCTTCTTGTTTTCAATATTTACCTTGGGTTTGTTTTTGTTTTTGTTTTTTTTGTTTTTGTTTTATTTTTAATCTTTTTACATCTTTATTTGTTTTGGTTTCCCATTTTTCTACATTTCACCTTTTATTTTCCCTAAAGCAGTATCATGTGGCTACTGATTCTTATTTTCTATCTAGTCTGGACTTTGTTTCTGAAATTATTTTTCATCTCTTATTTTTTCTTGACTTTTAGCTCTGTTTTTTTTTTTTTCTATTTGGATTATATTGTTCTTTTCCATCTTGTTCAGTATGGTGTTTTAATGTATGAGATCTTGAAATAGAAATGAACAGTTGTGGCTTGTTTTCTGAGCAGGTCTTTCTGGCATGCTTTCACTTCTGTAGGACTGTTTCTCTGCTCTTTGTTTTCCTCTTAAAACAGTATCTTAGGTTAGGATCTGATGCTGTTTCTGAGAAAACTTTTCCTGGGGAGATGCAAGTACATGTCTACTCACCCATGTAGGGAACCCATGACAGACCAAAGTTGATTTGGTGCACCAATGAAGTTTATTGGGGTTATTTACAAGAATACAAATGAGGGGTCACTTACCTCTGACAGGGAGGGACCTACTGAATCTAGTCAGTTTCAGGGACTTCCTGAAGCATTTTGAGTTGTTTATCTTCCTGTTTAATGAATTTCCCTGCAGGATAGAATGTTTCAATCTCAAAGAAAACTATTATGCAACAGATATCAAATACTCCTAACAGTTTAAATTTAGGTTTCCTAAACTTAGAAAACTGGGTTAGGGAGGCCTTTCTCCTTTCCCTTATGAAGTATCTCTTCCTTTTCTTGCTGCCCTGCTGTGATGGTTTGATTAAGAATGACCCCCATAGGCTCATACAATTGAAATCTTGATTATCAAGGCCTCAAAGGTGTGGCCTTGTTGGAGGAAATGTGTCACTGGGGGTTGGCTTTGAGGTTTCAAGGGACCAAGCCAGACCCATGGCCTCTCTATGGATCAGGATGTAGAACTCTCAGCTCCTTCTCCAGCATCATGTCTGCCTCTGTACCACCATGTTTCCTGCCATGCTGATAATGTACTAAACCTCTGAAATTGTAAGTCAGCCCCAATTAAATGCTTTTTTTTTTTTTTTTTTTTTTTTTTTTTTTGGTTTTTCGAGACAGGGTTTCTCTGTGTAGCCCTGGCTGTCCTGGAACTCACTCTGTAGACCCGGCTGGCCTTGAACTCAGAAATCCACCTGCCTCTGCCTCCCAAGTGCTGGGATTAAAGGCGTGTGCCACCACGTCCAGCTAAATGGTTTCTTTTTATAAAAGTTGCCATGGTCATGGTGTCTCTTCATGGCACTAGAGCATTAACTGAGACACCTGGAGTGTTCAGAAGTATGCCTTCCTTCTCACTGCCCAAGCCTTGCCTATTTGAATTCCTTTGTTTCTGGACCTTGCCCTCATGTTCTTCCTTCAGCAGAACTGGCATTATACATCACACCTACATATGAATATAAGTGCTCTCCTCCAATAGTCAAGCAATTGCCACTGGTGTCCTGCAGTTCTTGGGGGATACTTTGATACCTATTTTCACTGTGAAATTGCCTATGTAGTGTTAAATCTGCAGACCAATTAAAGCTCTTACATTTATTTATTCATTGGGAGGTGCATACATGTGGAGATCAGAAAATAATCTATATAAGAAGGTTCTCTCCTTTTACTAAGTGAATCCCAGGGACCAAACTCAGTTTTGGTGAGACTTTGGGCTTTTACTCACTGAGCCAACTTGACAGCCCCAGACCAATGCTTTTAATGTGAGGCTTAGGAGATCATTCTCATCTTTCCAGAGTCTTCTTGTTAAGTAAATGTTTTTTGAGAAATTCATAAAATGAGCTTTGAACCCGAGGGTACAGCCTAACCAGTCATCATTAGCCTTGTAGAGTTCTTGGTTTAAAGCCAGTTGCTCTCCTCTTTGGTTCGGAACTCCACCTTTCTCGGTATAATGTCTCAGTGTTTATCTTCTATCTTTAAAGCAAACTCCAGCCATACTTTGCTACCCTCCTGGGTGATGCAGGTGATGTCTAAAGGTGCCAGTCATTATTTTGGTCACTGTTTTGATTACATACCTATACCCATTTTGAGAGGTCTCCTTCAACCTCGTTTTCTCCCCAAAAATTCTGTGATGTTTGGTACATAGCATGACACAATATGGAGCTTTCTTGGTAAAGCAGATCTCACGACAGAAATAGCTGCACATTTCCACATATGGCACATGGAAAAGAGCATTTGGAAATTATTAAAGATCAGTATATTTCGACTATAAGAGTGAATAAAACAGATGACCTGCTAACTCAGGAAAAACTCATGTGTAGTGGTAGAGGAAATACTCAGGGCACGGTGAGTGATGTTGGCATACTTGTGCTATCTAAAGTAGTGATTAGCATTGCTAAAAATTATGAAATCACCACAAGGAGAGGAAAAGATGGATGCCATGTGCTGGAGATGTCAGCCATTACTGTCAAAACATCTAAGGTACGGTAGCAAAAGCACACTGGATATAGAATATGAAGATAAATATTAAAAAATACCTGTTAGCATTTCAAGTCTGAAGGACTGAAAAGTAGAATATGGAATTATCATTATTATTATCATTATTATCTCTTTCATGCTATTTGACATTGAAAATATGTTCATGATTACTTTGTGAGCACTCATGAAAACATTTTGGAGCAATGTTGACTTTTCAAGGCTGAACTGTTATTAAACAGAGGACATAACTGAAGCTCAACAGGGCCATGTTTTCCCTTCTGACCTGTCCTTGTAGACCACTCAGTTTCTGTCAGACAACAGCCCTAGCTTCTACCACCACAACTATTGAAATAACTTTCACCAATTTTGAAGATGAAGTCTTATTTGTTTACAATTTTGATCACCCATAAGGTTGTACAATAAAAAAATTCATTAAATATTTGTGTATAGGTACCTATATTCTTTATTCATGTGTTTTTTTGGGATATCGATGGGTTTCTCCTTTGCTTCATATGCATTTTTTGATGGTTATGGAGATTCAACCTTTTATATATATATATATAGTCTTTTACTAATTAGGAATCAATTTAAACTCTGGACTTAAAGAAATGTATAGCCCCTATACATATGTCAGATCTCCTCTGGCCTACTCTAGGCAATGCTAATTTATTTACTAGAGTTTTCAGTAAATAAAACTTTAGTAAGTAAAATAAAGTCAGTGCTAGAAACAGAACCCAGGACTTGAGCATGCTGGGTAAGTACTCAACTATTGAGGTATATATCCTCCCAGGCCCTGGATTTAACCCTCTTAGTTCAATTGGTGAGTTAAAGTAAGTGACAAGGTTTCTCAAGGACAAATCTCCAGTCACATCTTGTGACCCAGAAATGAACCCTGCTGTCTTTTACTTAAGTCTTTTCTTTTGTGTATGCCAATGAAGTGTTTTCCTGCTTGGCCAGTGGACATGTAGGACTAGGTTGACTGTTTTTGAGGGAGGGCCCTAAGTAACCTCTGTTGCACTATATTTACAAAGCAAGCCACACTGTTTTATAATACTTTCTTTCTCCAACCAAGCTGTGAGCTACAAACAAGTGAAAAGTTGAGTTGTGTCTTAGTCAGGGTTTCTATTCCTGCAGAAACATCATGACCAAGAAGCAAATTGGGGAGGAAAGGGTTTATTCAGCTTACATTTCCACATTGCTGTTCATCACTGAAAGAAGTCAGGACTGGAACTCTAGCAGGTCAGGGAGCAGGAGCTGATGCAGAGGCCATGGAGGGATGTTCTTTACTGGCTTACCTCCCCTGGCTTGCTCAGCCTGCTCTCTTATAGAACCCAAGACTACCAGCCCAGAGATGGTCCCTTCCACAAGGGGCCTCTCCCCCTTGATCACTAATTGAGGAAATGCCCCACAGCTGGATCTTGTGGAGGCATTTCCCCAACTGAAACTCCTTTCTCTGTGATAACTTCAGCCTGTGTCAAGTTGACACAAAACTAGCCAGTTCAAGTTGATATGGTGAAGATGGAACGTTCATCTTCATGGACCTGAGTTCTCAAATAGGCACCCAAATGGGTGGCCTCTAGAATATCTCTGCTAGACATAAATTATAATATTAAAAATATGATAGCTATTAATGTTCTGCAATAAGTCTTAGTTTCTATTAGTTTTTCTTTTATTACTTTCCTTCTCCTGTAAGGATTTTTGTTCCTGCTTGACATTAGCATCGTATGAGAGATTTTGGAGCAAATCTCTCTAGATAACTTCAGACTCTTACAGACTGGAGCCTGGATATCCATACTTTGAAACCATTTCCTTAGGTCACTTCGGAGATCCAGTTCTGAAATTCAATTACTCTAATAGAACATCTTAATTTGGAAAATCATTTGCCTGGTATACACAAGATCTGGGGTTCCATTCTCAGCACTGAGAAATAAATTTAAAAAGAAAAGTTTTGATTTGTTTTAAATACTATACAATGCCATAAATAAAAAGTACTTGTCTTTATGAGCTTATAGAGAGGTCATGTGATCTTTGTGTACCCCGCCCCCCAAATGGTGTAGACCAGTGGTTCTCAACCCCTGAGCCACAACCCCTTTCATTGTCAAACATACCTTTTATGGGGGTCACATATCAGATATTTACATTATGATTCATAATGGTAACAAAATTATAGTTATGAAGTAGCAATGAGATAATTTTATGAATGGGGGGTCACCAGAACATGAAGAACTGTGTTAAAGGGTCACAGCATTAGGAAAGTTGAGAACTGCTGGTGTAGAGGAACATGGCTGACTGCTGGTTGGGGTGATGCTAAGGGTATGTTTGGTATCTGAAGCTCTGTGCAAAGTAAACTACATGCTTCTGCTTCCCACCTTGGTATGTTTGGGTAGCTGTTGCAAAACTTTAGGTGCTTTTTAAAGGATATTATTTATCACTCCCAGGTCTGGTAACAGGGAAGTCAAACATCAAAGCAATTTGGTATTTGGGGATGACCTATTCCTTATAGATGATGCTTTAAAAACCAACCAACCAAAATGGATGGGCTGGAGTGATGGCTCAGAGGTTAAGAGCACAGACTGCTCTTCCAGAGGTCCTAAGTTCAATTCCTAGCAACCACATGGTGGCTCACAACCATCTGTAATGGGATTTGATGCCAAGACACACCACTCTTCTGGTGTGTCTGAAGATAGCTACAATGTATTCATATGCATAAATAAATAAATCTTTAAAACAAACAGACAAACAATACTCCAAAATGCCAGTATTTTATAAAGGTACCAGTCTGTTCACGAGGGACATACTCATCACCAAATAAATCACTTCCTGAAGGACCCAGTTCTTAATACTCTGATATGGGTATTAGGTTGTGTAATGGCTTAAATGAGAAATGTTCCCCAATAGGGTTCAGTGTTTGGATATTTGGTCCCAGTTGATGGTGCATCTTGGGGAGGTTTATGATTTGAGAACTTGAGGCCTTTGCAGTGACAAAGGCTGCTCCATATCTCTTGTCTCCCTGCCATGGTGCAGTCTCACCCCTCTGGAACTGTAACCCACAACAAACTCCTTCATATAGAAGGTACCTTGGTAATGCTCCCACACCACAACAACACAAGAGTAACTAATACCAGTTACAACATACACATCTGGTAAGGACATCAACATTCAGATTTAGTATTTCTCCTACATAATCATTTGGGAAGTAGATTCTGGGAAAGCCACTAGATCGGAGAGGCAGGACTGTCTCAGGCCACACTACAAGGCTTTCTTTCATTCCCAGAGTCAATACCAGCCCTAAGCCCTTTCTTAGCTACCTGTCTTGAAGACAAGCTTCTTGGATGCCCGTGACGAGCGAGAGAAACTGTAAAGTGAAGAAGCGAGTGGGCTCTTTACTAGTTTTTAGTCCCAGATGCCCAGATCCACTTGGATTCTGGAAGGTTCAGATTTCCCAGAAGTCCCTGCCACACTGTGCAGCTCCTGGAGTCTCCTGGGAAATGCTTTGTCCTCAGTTGACTCTGTAGAAATGCCTGGGACTGGGATTAGCTTCCAGAGTTGGGTTTTCCCCTTCAAGTTTAAAGGCAGCACAGTGGCTTCTTCCCTCATTCTCTTCTCTTTCTGCAATCCAACCCCAACCACTGCAAGAAAGCACAGGCTGCAAGCTTAGCTTTCTGCTCTTCTGGATGATGTCATATAGACTTTGCTAACCAGCATGGTGGTAGGGCTGCCAGGAGATTGCAAACTACTACCCCTACCCTTCTGACTATTAAAGGGACTTAAAGGTAAACCCGACCCCCTGGGACCTAGAAGAAAGGAAATGGCTGTTAGGAGTCTCTCTGTGTGTAAAACTCATGTGGTGGTTGGGACTCTGGGCTCCTTCCCACTGTCTCTTCTAAGGGCCAGGGAAAAATGTCAGTACAGCCTTATACCAGAGATGTGTTGAAAAGCTGAGTTAAATATGGTGACGACAGAGGTAATTTATCACTTCCTCCCTCCTCCCTACTGTTTCTCTTCCTTTACATGACTAATGAGAAGGAGCTGATAGAATGCTGAAAAAGCCCCTGCCCTCTGTTCAGTGTCTCACGGCTTATCATTTCTCAAATCTTCTATGTTCTTTCTGTAAAGCATTTTCGGCACCTGTCTTCTCCAGCATACTGCTTCCCTGAGGAATTTCTGTCCTAACTCAGGAAATTTTTCATTCAGAATCTCCTCATCTTCTCAGACCATCCATCCATCCATCCATCCATCCATCCATCCATCCATCCATCCATCATCCATTTATCTATCCATTTATCCATTATCCATCTATCTACCTATCCATCCACCTGTCCATCCATTTATCCATTATCCATCCATCCATCCACCCATCCATCCACCCATCCACCCATCCACCCATCCATCCATGCATCCATCCATGCATCCATCCATGCATCCACCCATGCATCCATCCATGCATCCATGCATCCATGCATCCATCTATCCATCCATCCATCCATCCATCCATCCATCCATCCATCCATCCATCCATCCATTCTTCCATCCAAAAGACAACTGTTGCTTATCAATCATTTCTAATCAAATAAAAAGAGTGTAGGGATTAATGGGGTACTATATAATATCTCACTGCACATATCTGTATATGACATTTAAGCCAGGTTAAACACATTTCTTTGATCCAGCATTTTATGGTGAAAACTCAGAATTATTTTTCTAAGCTTTGTAAAAATTCTCGGTATGGTATCACTCTCTGTACCATTCTACTAAGCCCCAGGACACCAGACTCTCACTGCTGTCTTACTTTAGCACTCATTGCCTAGACTTCATTCACCCTGTCCACGCCTCGGCCTCTGCTAACCAACATTCTACAAGAACATTCCATGAGAGTTGCCAACTCTTTTGTAGCAGACTTTGCTGAGTGTTGAAAGGAAACCAATTCCAACATGAAAAGACACCAAACTATCATTCTTTGTAGCTTATAGCCTGGTTTGGGAAAACAAATTATTATAAAACAGTGTGGCTTACTTTGTAATAAACATAACAATAAAAAGACTATAAAAGTACAAAGGACTCATAGAAATCTAGAATTTAATGATCTTTTCTGTTTGAACAGTGGTAGGAATTGAACCCAGAGCCTTGTGTACAGTAGGCAAGCACTCTACCATTGAGCTTCTGGATTTGAAGAATGGAAAAGAGGTTACTAAACAGAGTAAGAAGGGACACCCAGGACAAGGACAAAGTTGAGAATGGAATGCCCAACAATCAACTAAAGAATTAGATATGGAATGTGGAGAGATGTAGGAAGAAAATAAATCACAGAAATTTATTGGAGGAGGAATTTGGAATTTAATTGTGTAGAAACAAGAAAGGCAAGAGTGCTGCTGTTTAAGAGGCAAGCACAGTCACCTGGGTTTACAGTCACCCTGAGTTTACAGTCACCCTGGGTTTACAGTGGGGATTACCTAGACGAGGTGAAGAGTCAACCAGAGGGCACAGCAAGTGGCAAGAGTTAGATACCAAAGGATGCAGCAGAGAGACAGCCCCAGAATCCACCAGCTGGGCTTCCTGCTTCCAGCCCCTTAAGCCTTAAACTGGTATGTTCTACTGTGTTTCTCCTGCTTGCTCCGACTAGTACCACAAAATTACGAATCCAATTTGCCCAGGCATGACATCTGCAAAAATCCTAATTCCAAATGAACTCATATTTAGAGGTATCTAGTTAAGCATAGTGTATCTTTGGGGGAAAATTGTCCTTCCCACAATGAAGGGTGTGCTTTTTGTGCTATTGTCCTTCTATTGGTTCGAATCTCTTGGCAGGTTGGACCAGTGCCCGCTCAAGAACTTCAAGTAATTATGTTACACAGTTGCAAATCTCTTTTCTAGAAACTACATACATCCATTCTCCCAGAGTTTGGTGACCTAGGATATTCTTGACTCTTTTCTAGGGAGAGTCTGATATGGAGAGATAAAAAAATCCACATCAGACTCTTCCCTGAACAAATCAACTGATATGTGTTTCCAATTTGCCCATAGCATAGTAAGCTTTTCTGGATAATTTAATGTAATTTAAGAGTCAAGAAAAAAAAAATCAATCTTTTTTTTTTTTTTCTTTTTTCTTTTTTGTCCAGAAGTGAAACTACTGTGAATGCCTGGGAAAATGTAATTTTATAGAATCAGACTTTATTTACAAGGATTTCTGGCAAAAGTGTGGAACCCCACTTGAAGTTTCTGGGTTTCAGTGTACCAGGGAGGTAACAGAAGCCAGCAGGGAAGGGAAGCCTGGTGGATACAGCAATGTGAAGTGCTTGCCTAGTCTCCAAGTCTCAAGTTACAGGTGCAGATGGATCCTGATGGTATGGGGTTAACCATAATCCTCCTGAATCACCATGGAGACAACGGGAACCAGCAGCAATGCTCCTAGAAGGTAGTAAACATTTGGAGAAAGACACCAGAGCCACCATGTACTTTGTGCTTTCTTCTCTTTTAGGATCCAACTAGTGTGACTTCTCTCTCACCATTGTAGATCCCTGCTTCAAATGATATGTCTTTCTGTAGCTTCCAACTCAATGGCATGTAATATGGCTCTGCTAGGGGAGGATCCTTGGGGATCATGCTTCCTAGTGATAATTTACAAGCACTCTCCTAATGCTATGCTTACAATAGAAAGTCCTGTCCATTTTTCAGATATTACCTCCACTATATTAGGATTTCATTACACTGTAATCTGTAACTGTTCAGCTTTTTTCTATGGCCACCCCTGTTCCTGAATAATGATGCAGAGGCTTATTTATTTATGAATTAATGCCTAGGCCTTAAGCTAGGCTTGGTCCCTAACTAGCTCTTAACTTGTATTAACCTGTTCATGCTATTCAATGCCTGCCATGTGGCTGGTTACCTCTCCTCAGTTTTATAGGTTCACCTTCCTCCAGGTCCAGATGTTGAATCCTTGAGTCTGACTCCCAGAGTTCCTCTCTCTCTGCTAGATACCCCACCTTTTAATCCTGCTTCATCTTATTGAACATCAGATTTCTATTGATGAGGCTTTGCACAGTGCACAGAAGATAATCTCTACAGTAACCTGCAGGTAAAATTAAATATTCAATAAATGAAATAAGTAAATATTTAGTAAGTGAAATAAATAACGGTTCAATAAATGAAATAACTCAGCCCTTAGCACACACTTTAATCCCAAAAAATGAAGGTAAAGTTAGTTTGTAGAAGGAAGCACCCATGTTTGAAGATGATGTCTAATTGAGAGACAAAGTGATGAATCAGAGAAAGATTTGACATAATACGGTTTGCCCAACTCTCATGAGAAGAGAGAGGAAAGGGAAGCTACATAAGGAGGGGGCAGTTTTACTGGGACAGTTAGTTATACAGAGGTTGCAGAGAGAGAGAGAGAGAGAACAAGGTTGACACAGGTGAAGACAGAATGGGCCAGAAAATGAGAAGGAACAAAAATGTTAGAGCATATTGCCAAAGTTAGTGTGAAGCCAAGCAGAGAGCCAAACTCAGGAGAGGCCAAGGGAGAGAAGCCAAAGTGAGTCAGAGAGCATGGAGAAAAGAGAGGCCAAGGGAGAGAGGCCAAAGTGAGTCAGAGAGCATGGAGAAAAGAAAGGCAAAGTGAGTCAGAGAGCATGGAGAAAAAGAGAGGCCAAGGGAGAGGAGCCAACGTGAGTCAGAGAGCATGGAGAAAAGAGAGGCCAAAGTGAGTCAGAGAGCATGGAGAAAAAGAGAGGCCGAGGGAGAGAGGCCAAAGTGAGTCAGAGAGCATGGAGAAAAAGAGAAGCCAAAGTGAGTCAGAGAACATGGAGTAAAGAGAGGCCAAAGTGAGTCAGAGAGCATGGAGAAAAAGAGAGGCCAAAGTGAGTCAGAGAGCATGGAGAAAAAGAGAGGCCAAAGTGAGTCAGAGAGCATGGAGTAAAGAGAGGCCGAGGGAGAGAAGCCAAAGTGAGTCAGAGAGCATGGAGAAAAGCTTTGAGGCAGAACAGCTGAGTTGACCAGCCAGCCAGAGTTCAGAAAGAGCTAGAAAGGATGAGCTTATTCAGCAGTAAGTCTCAGAGGCTGAAAACATTCTAGGCCTAAATTAGATCATACAGAGGCTAGAAGCTTTCAGGACTAGGCCTGGGTTAGCAGACAGAAGCAGTAAGCATTCAAGAAAACAATTCCATTGGAAGAATAAAAGCTACTTTTATATAAGTGGCCATCATGCACACTTGACCAAACTGCTCCAGGAGAGTCAAGATGTACATGAAGAGTCTGGCAGTCTCCTGGGAAATATTTTACTTCATTTGCCTTGAGTAACTTTTGTGTGAGAAGTGGGAATACCTAGTGAATGCTACAATAAACATACAGATTCACCATGCAAACGCAGACCTACAGCTATCCCACAAGTCCTACTGAAACCCTTGCCTTTTCAAGCCTCTGCTGCCCAGGATGGGCGAGCATGTCTACCATGTTGACATCCTCCAGAATGAGCTTCTGATTAATCTATAAATGGTTAATTAGTGTTTCCCACACCCATCAGCTCTCTGAAACTCTAGCTTACTCTAGACTCTGCTGTCACTGACAATTCTGCAACATGCATCACTGTGACTATTAGGGCTTGAATGTAAAAATATCACCCACAGACTTATGTGTTTAAACACTTGTCCCGCAGTAGTTGGCGCTCTTTGGGGGACATCCCAGAACCTTTGTGAATGCTGCCTAGTTGGCGGAAATGAATCACTGCAGGGCAGGTCTTTTAGGGATGTAGCTCAGCCTGGCTGATGTTGTTCCCTGCCTATTGGGTGACCAGATGTCTTACCAAGCAGCCAGCACTGAACAGAGTCCCTCCTGTGAGTGTGCCTGCTCTGCCACTGGTGCACTGATCGTTGCTGAAACCACAAGCCAAAAGAACTCCATCTTGCCTCCATTTGCTCCAGTGAAGAAAGTAACTCATACTGTGATGGTAGCTACTTCTCTTCTTCGCATGCCCAGTCCTTTCAGGTAGACGTATGCAGTAAGGCCATATTTCTATGGTTCAATATGCCTCACCTTCCATTTGCAGGAATTTAATACAGCTCCAATTCATCCGAACTCTACTTCTCTGCACCCGTGCACTACCCCCATGCTGAGAAATGACTTTTGTAATTGGTGAGTTTGAGATCCCCTTCACCTCCACAAGACATGGGTACGCTAAGCTGTGCTCCTCTGTGAGCCTTTCTTGGAAACTGTGTATGATTAACAGAATGCATTAAAAGCTGTATTCACCAATAGCTAGCAGACTTATTGAAATAAACATGGTAGGGGTGTGTGTGTGTGTGTGTGTGTGTGTGTGTGTGTGTGTGTGTGTCCTGAATCTGCTGAACCCTGTGCCTATTTCAGTGAGTTCAAAAATCAATGTGGAGATGGCATTGATTTAGTTAAGGTCCATTGAACCCTGAAATTCTAAACACAGAAAGAAGAAGGAGAAGGAGGAGGAGGAGGAAGAGGAGGAGGAGGAGGAAGAGGAGGAGGAAGAGCCTTCTGTTCCCAAGGAAACTATAATCTGATGAGCTAGAGAAGGAGAGTGCATTGTTTGCAAATTTATTGTGCAAAACAAACTAATGTAAAATAAACTGTTCGTGAATAGAAGGAAATAGAAATAAAGATAATTGTGAGGTCCAGCACTTTTCATTACTAAAGGGGAGCAAAGAGAAGAGATAAAAAGGGTTTATACGAAGATGCTGGAGATTCAATTCAAATAGAGTCAGAAGCTTTGTAAAGTGGAGCCAGGGCTGATACGGACAGGCAGATAAAGGTGAAGTGCAGTAAAAATCAAGGACATTTCCTGCGCAGTCACCGAGTCAGCATGCGCGTAGCCTGGCTCCTAAGGACCGTGCACATAAACCAGACTGAAAGCGTTGAATTAAGACACTGGGAAACTTCAGAGGAGGAGGAGCAGAGCAATGGCCTGGTCTCTGCTGCTTTTTAGAGAGCCTCTCAGGTGGAGGGGAGGCTAGGGGCTAGGGCCTCAAAGGTCTCTGGGAAATGTGAAAGGAAGACATTGCAGGAGGAGAACTTCTGCTGGCAGTGAAGACAGTGAGAGGCATGGAGGGCTTGTTGATTTTTGTTTGTTTTGGGTTTTGGTGTGTGTGTGATTTTTTTTTTTTGACTATTTCTAGTTTGTGATTGAGATGGGGGAGGGGGGAGGTCCCATCCTGACCCAGCTAGAAGATATCATAAGCTCTTTCTGTCTTCTTTGTCCCAACATGCTTCCATGGATGCCTTCTAGAACATCTGATGTTTGCTTTCTGCAGAAAATATCTCTCCTCAAATTTATAGGACATTTATTTAATGGTTATATACCCAGTGGTTGGACATCTAGAAATACCAAAAAAAAAATTAATCAAATTTCTGAAGTTATTTAAGCCTTCAAAAAACACATATTTTTGTTTAGTAGGAAGAATCACTATTACATTTCTCTAGCAGGTAGATATGCTCAGTGGCAGAGACACTGAGAACTGAATCTGCACAAAGAGAATGAGAGTGTGTTCCTTCCTCACCACCATACATAACCATGAGCTAAGCATGGGTTTTACAGCTAAATGTCAGGGTCAAAACTAATCACTCATAGAAGAATTTAAGGAGGAAACCTTCACAGTCTAGGACTGAATAAAGCCTTCTTAGATACAACACACACACAAAACCCCACAATTGACTGAAGCCAGATTTCATCAAAAATTAAAAATGTGTGTGCTACAGGAGATACCACAAAGGGACTCTCAGTCTCTCTCTCTCTCTCTCTCTCTCTCTCTCTCTCTCTCTCTCTCTCTCTCTCTCTCTCTCTGTGTAAAACCCTAGAATAGAAAAACAAGGGCTTATAAACAATATCTGATAGGAAATTGGTATTCAGAATATATAAGTTATGCTTGCAGCTCAACACGAAAAAGACAAGTAATTCGATGGGAAAACAGGCACAAGAGGTGAGTAGACACTGCTCTTATTTTATGTATATGAGTACACTGTAGCTGTATAGATGGTTGTGAGCCATCATGTGGTTGTTGGGATTTGAACTCAGGACCTTCAGAAGAGCAGTCAGTGCTCTTACCCCCTGAGCCATCTCTCCAGCCCCCCCCCCTTTTTTAAAGATTTATTTTATGTATATGAGTACACTATATCTGTCTTCAGACACACCAGAAGAGGACTTCAGATCCCATTAGAGATGATCGTGAGCCACCATGTGGTTGCTGAGAATAGAACTCAGGTCCTCTGGAAGAATAGTCGGTGCTCTTAACCACTAAGCCATCTCATCAGCCTGAGTCGACACTTCTCTAATGAGCACATAAAAAAGTACTCTCTGTGCTGCATCATTCAGGAGGCAGAAACATAAGCACAGTGAGATGGCTCACTCATGAAGATGTCTATAATCCTGAAAGACTGGCAAGAACAAGTGCTGGCCAGGCTGCAGAGAAAGTTATTCGTGATTGGTGGGAATCTGAAATGGAGATGTCAATTCAGAAACAATGTGGCAGTTCCTCAGAAGTTTAACAAGTTGCCATATAACATTAGGTAATGAAAAAATATGAATATAAAACATACAAGGAGATATCAGAACAGTGTGTTGTTTATATCTAAATGGCAAGTGTTGGTATTCTGTCTAAACTCTACCCCCACAGTTCCTGGCAGCAGCCTGATATGCTCCTCCCCACAGTTATCTGGCAACAGCCAGGTAGGCTTGGTCCACTATAAAAGGGGCTTCTTGGCCCCTCCTCTCTTTCTTAAGCTCTCACCTCTCTCTTGCTTCTCGCCTCCTTGCTCTTCCTCTCTCCCCCTTCCCTTCCCTTCCCCCCTCTATTCCCCTTCCCTTTTCCTCTCTCTCCACATGGCCATGGCTGGTCTTCTACATCTCTGTTCCCTCCTTCTTCCTGCCTTTCTCTGCCTCTACTACCCTCTTAACTTTCCTCCCTACACCCTGAATAAATTCTATTCTATACTATACCAGTGTGTGTCTTATCCTTCAGGGAAGGAATGCCTCTGTGTCAGCCCACTAAGGAACCCTCTTCCCCCATACCCAGCCATAGCATATTCTTATAGCTCTTTCTCTTTTTATGATCACAACAGTAAGGAGAGTTAACATACTGGGCAATGGATACATGAGTAAATAAAACAGTATCTATGCGTACAATGAAATGTTGTATGTATGAGGCGCAACAAAAGAATGGATTCAGTCCACAATCTTTAAAACATTATGTTTAGTGAAAGAAGCTGTCAGCAAAGTCTGCTTATAAAGTATCCAAAATTAACAAAGCTGTTGACACAAAAAGTAGTTTAGTGTTTGACAGTTTGTTGTTTGGTTTTGTGCTCACTTGATTCAAACTAAGAGTCATTAAGGAAAAGAGCTTTCAGTTGAGAAAATGTCTCAGTAAGATTGGCCTATAGGCAGATCTGTTGGGCATTTTCTTGATTAATAAGTGATGGGGTGGGGGTGGGCTAGCCTTCTGTGATGTGGCCACTCTAGGCAGGTGGTCCTGAGATATCTAAGAAAGCAGGGGAAGCAAGCCAGTAAGCAACATCCTTCCCTGCCTTCTGCTTCAGTTTCTGTCTCTAGCTTCCTGCCTTGTGTTCCTGCCCTACCTTCCTCAGTGATAGAACTGTTAGCTGAAAGTAAAAAACTAGATAAACCCTCCATAAGTTGCTTTTGCTCAAGGTGTTTTATCACAGCAATAGAAACCCTAAGACAGGAAGTGGCTGGGCAAGGAATGCTAATGAGCTAATCTTTATGCTAATCACTATGCTAATCACTAATAGGTGTGGGACTGCATCAACAAAACTGGTTGCAAAATTCTTCGAACTTCCGAAAAGTTACTGAATTGTGCACTTCAAGTAGATGAGGGGTACAGTAAGTTGAAATCAATCGCAATAAGGATATTCTATTTTTAAAAGTTAGTATTCTGTGGGAAGGAGAGGACTCACAAATTCCCAGCCCTAGCTGAGGAGCAGTTGACAGTTGATGGATTCTAGGACAGGGACAGTCTGTTTTCTTCAAGGTGCGACCCTTGGTGGTTAGGTCAGCCACACTCCAGTGGATGTGAGAATATGGGCAGAGCTACTGAACCCAGTGGGCTAAAAACATAATGAAAAGAAAAAAGAGAGACCATGAAATTGGGAGAAGAAGGGGTCATAGGGGCAGATCTTGATCCAGAGGAGAAGGAGGTGATTGGGATTAAAATGCTTTGTGTGCATGTATGAAATTCTTAAGGAATTAATAAAATGTTATATTTTTTCAAAGAAAAATTAATATGCTGACTGCACTTTAAATTGAATCCCCTACCTAATTCCTTTCTTCTCATTTCCCCTTCCTTTCCTACCCTCCCATTTTCCTTCATCTCTCTATCCTTCCCTCCCTCCTCCTCCCTCTGTCCCTCCTTTCTCTGTCCCTCCCTCTCTCCCTCCCTCCCTCCTTCCATCTTTCTTTCCTTCCATCTAAATTATAGACCTGGGAAAGAACGCCTTTAGTCCATGAATTATGGGGTAATGATATTGTCAGTTGGGAAATAAGAAGAGATGGCAAGCTAAATGTGGAAAATTCACTCAACTGGATAACCACAGATGAAAAAAAAGACAGACTGTCAGAGTTTAAGACTCCCTGTTGACATTTATTCTTTTTTTTTCATTCAAAATATAAACATTTAAGACATTGTACTAGGTGACATTTTATGATTTCTAAGCAAGACATATTCTCCTTAGAATAAACTAAAAACCAAGTTTTAACATGTTTAACAGCCAATGGACACTGGCTATATTCTCATTTTCTGTAGCGAATAATTTATAGCAGCTGACTTTGGTCCATCACAGGTTGATTATAAAGGTAAAAATGCAAATCACACTTGGAAATCTCTTGACATTCACACAAATGTGAAACACTTAGTAAATTACACAGAAGAGTTGTGCTTCTTGAACAATGTCCAAGTTGGTTTGATAGCACCATGGGGACTCCTAGAGCTTCAAGGAGGGACATGTGAAAGGCAAGCCACCTGCCTTTTTTTTCTCTACAAGTTTTGTCCCCCTCAAGAGCTTTGAGACCTCCTCTTTGGTGTTGGAGGGATGGAAGCTTGATCCATATGCGGTTGGTCAGGGGCCAATGTCAGCTGATGAGCCCCAGAAGGACTGGCTAATTATGAAATAGCTCTCTGAGGATTCAGATCATCCAGGATTGAAGCAAACCCCACTTCTCCTTGGAGCAAGCCCAAACCTTCATTATTATTACTTACAAGGGTTGTCTGAGGCCCTGTCTCTGCAACTGTGGGAAGGGTTGCAAGGTACTGTCTGTGGTTGAACTCAGATCTGATATGGATTTCCAAAGTTTCTTTTAAAGTGAAGAGAACTGGGCCTTTATAATTTAAGACTCTTCTAGGCTTGCAAGAATTCCCTGGACCCGTTGTAGTTTATGGTTAGGTCTTCAGAACTTAATTAAATTGGATCCTGGAGATGAGGCACATGGGTAGAGAAAGTAGCCCTTAGTCTCATCTTTAATTTAAAGACCATCCCTTTCATTTCTCTGTGGTAGGTCCACCCAGTTATCTTTCTCCTGGGCTTAGCAGGAAATTCTCAGGAAACTTAAAGGGGAAGCATGTGCGTGCATATTCCTAGCACATCTTACTTCTACTGAGCACATCACGTTTAAACAAAGTGAAGTCTACAGGCCAGGCACCAGGAATATACTGTCTCTCACTGAATCGCAGAGGCTACACAGGGAGGGTTAATAGTAGGTGTTAGATGTTAACTGGGGAAAAAATTAGACTTTAAAGCAAAACTAAAAGGAAGATCATTTCAGCCAACTAATTATGTCATCAGAATCTATGCATTATTTTTAGGCAAAAGACCTTTTTTAACCCTAAATTGTATTATTATGTGCCTCTACACAAGATTCCTTTGGTATCTTTTTCTCATTCATTTTGTTAACATTATATTTTGTTAGGTAGATATCTGAGGTTTTGTTACATAACCTAAGGATGAGTGAAGGAAAGATCCAGAAAGGAAGATGCAACATTGTGTCCACTCTTCCTCCCTCATGATGTTGACAATTTGCTTTTAACTTAATCTCTTGAATGTGTCTCAGAAATCCTCCTTCTAAAGAGGAAGTCAAGCTGGCTTCCTGGAATTCAACAAAGCACCATTCTTGAAGGGAAAAGAAAACTTTGAACAATAGATGTCTGTTTCAACAGCCCCTACCAGTGTTCTGAAAACACTAATTTGCTTTCAACCACACAACAAAGGCTAATTCGCCTCCTTCCCAGTTGATTCCATGTTTTGTTGGAGCTTTAAAGACACATTACCTAAATCCTTAGAAATCTTTTGTGAGGATAAACTCAACATTTTTTAAGCAGTGATCTTTTGCTCTCTTAATTCAAGACACTGCAGCAACTCCATCTTTGTCAAACTTGGGTGCTATTGAGCGTTTTTGTTTTTGTTTTTGTTTTTTTTCAGGGCAAGCACCAAATAAAGGCTTCCTCCTCCTGAGAGCTGATGTTTTTGTCTTTTTCTGACACGGTGTCACTTTTAGTGACCCATTTAGTGCCAACTCATTTCAAAGGCAACAGGATTCATAATCTCCTCAACATAGGATGGGGTCACATGCCAATAAGTATATCATGAACTGAAAATATTATTTAGCCAACATGACTTTAATACACCACCCTACAAACCCTCATAGTTTAGCAGCACCGTGTGCTCTAGGCTATTGGTGCTTATAACCAGGATCATGTGGCTGGCTGGGAGTTCCGGTTTGTGGCTGCTTCTGGCCAGCCTGGTGAGACAGTGTCACATGGCATAGCAGTAGGCTGAGAAAATGGACAAATTCAAAACTCAAATTCTTTTGAATTTGATGCTTTATAATGCTTCTTAATCATAAAAAAGATAAAAATTCTAGGTCTAACCATCATATGTGGAGGACTCTGTGTGTGTGTTTGCAACGTGTGTGTTTTTATAGGCATGTATATGTTTATGTCTGTGCATGTGCATACATGTGTGTGTGTGCATGTGTATGTGTGTTTATGTGTAAATATGTATGTATATGTGTGCATGTGTATGTGTGTTTATGTATAAATGTGTGTATATGTGTGTGCATGTGTGAATGTGCATATACGCATGTATATGTGTGGGAGTGTTTATGTGTGTGTGTGTGTGTGTGTGTGTGTGTGCATGTAGGCACACTTCTAATTGTTTAAAAATACAATCAGTTCTTGTTTTTACAAGTTCTCTTCTGAATTACTGAAGTATGAAACTTGCATTTGATATATCACCATTGCTAACAATGAGTTAAATTTCTGATGTTCATACTATGATTCTAAGGCTTCCTTTCTAAGCCTTCACTGACATATCAGACATGAACCCTGATTCACAAGCTAAAAGAATAGCAGTATCTGAGGGAAGTTAGTGGTCACAGGCAGGCAGATAATTCGTGGATGTTAATGTTCAGGGCCTGCATTCACAAGGCTTTGTATCATGAGAGATACATGTGTGTTTAGTTACATAGAACCTTGACACTTGGCATTCAATGAAGGGGAGAAGCTATTCTGTTCTCCAATTTTGAGAGGTGTCATGGCTTCTGCCAGTTCTATGAGTTGTCTAATTGTTTTTGATACTTTAATTGGTTGTGATTTCTACTGACCTATGTGCTTTCTGAGATTGTGTTATTAAAAACAAACAAACAAACAAACACCACCATGCATTGGGGAAGAACCAGAAAAAACATATTGCTTTACTGTAGATAGACAGTCTCTATCTGGAATAGAATAGAAAATACAAAATTATGGCTGCAGACCCCCAAGTGTGAGCCCTTACATGTGGACAGATCACAGAGAGCCTCCTTGACTGGGCAAGGCAGTGTGAAAGGATCCAGGATGACTACAGGATGTTTGTCTGTTTAATGTTTGCCTATTGCAGGGGCAAACCACTGTTCCTCTTCAGTAAGGATGTGTAAACAAAGCAGAAAACTATGTAGAGAAGTGAACGAGAAGATACAAATCTCAAACTTTCTAGGTAAAACAAAGTATAAGAATTTCGTGTTTGGGTTTTCTTTTTTCCCCCAGAAGGGACGTTTGTGGATAGAATCATCCAAGAATAATATACTCACAACTTTAGTGGCCTTGATTGTGTTAATAGAGCTATTATTCATAAAGAAAACGAAAACTGTCCCATGTTGGAGGCAGGCTTTACTGCAACAATGCTTTGGAATGAGCCATAGGGCCAACTATACAAAGTATAAGAGGAGGATCAAGACCAGGGCACAGCTGTTCAGCGGGGCGGATGGAGCAGAGCTGGTCTGGCCCTTCAGCATGCATACCACCCTGGACCAGGACCCGTTGTTGGGTAGTGGGGTGATGCCTGCGACGTTGCACATGATGTTGTAGACATCCACGGACCTGATTGGAGCAGCTCTGAAGTTGGACTTGAAATCTGAAAGGCCAAAACAGATAGGCAGATGGTCATAACTAGTCACTCAGAAAGTACAGTGGAAGACTCAAAGATGGAGAAATTCCATGTAGACTCTGGGAAAGTCAGCTCCATCAATGACTGTGGCTAAGTTACTGTGAAGGAGGTAGCATGTGTGGAAGACTATAGCTTGTAAGGAACCACTTCTTCTATGGGGCACGGAGATGAGATTCTTCAAAAGACAAATCAACAGGTACACTCTCTTCCAGCTCAGCTTCCTAGGCATTTGTTACAATGGAGCTCTCCTGCAGAGATAGGACAACTCAGGCAGTTCTGTTTCTTTAGAGCACTGGAGATCTACTGTGGTCAGAGAACATAGACTGATTCCCCAGGGTCCCTCAAAGCATCTTGAACATCACTTAGAACTTCTAACTAGTCAAGGCTCATAGCCAGGTTGCTGTCCAGAGCACCCACGACAACTTGAAAATCTCTCTTTCTTCCTGCTGTAGCAAGGTCTCCATGGCCCATGAAGCTATGTAATCTCTTGGCTACTGATAGCTCACCAGCAGTGGCAGTGTTGTCCTCAATATATTTAGAGGATTAACTGAATATTGCTTAGGAGCCTTTCAGGGAACCAATAAAATAATTTAGTCACAGGGGGAAATGAGAAAATTGGTATTGGAGTTGAGATCCTGGGAAAGACTGCAAGTAACAAAGGGCAGGCAGGACATTGTGTCTCTACCCAGATCTGTGCCAGCCTGGGGTGCCAAACACAGGTGTGTAAAGCATAGGGCTGCTCAGGCATAGCAATATCCTCGAGGGACACCAAAAGATGGCCATCTGCCGTCTAAGCAAATGGAAGGCTTTTAGTCCAGTACGCCTGTTACTTCTCGGTGGGACAATGAATGTGGAACCCTTTTCCTTTAGAACAGTAGTTCTCCACATTCTTAATGCAGTTCTTCTAATACAGCTCCTCACGTTGTGGTGACCCCAACCATAAATGCTACTCTATAGCTGGAAAATTTGCTAGTTATGAATTGAAATGTGAATTCTAATACAAATGGTCTCAGGTGACTCCCTGGAAAAGGTTGTTTCACACAACACACACACACACACAAAGGGGTCGTCGTAACCCGTAGGTTGAGAACTATTGTTTTTGACAATGACAATCTGAACACAACATATACGGGCACCTTTGCCTTTACCCTCCTCCCCAAACATCCAACGAAACACCCCAAGCTATGTTAAGGCTGAGTTCAGGGCTGAGCTTTAATCCAGAGCAAACAACAGAGACCTGTGTTTTTAATGCTCCTCTGTGCTTTTTAAAGGAGAGACCGGGAACTTGAGAGCTTCCAAGTCAGACTTTCTAGTTCAGAAAACAATCACGTCATGTGTTTTGCTACAATGATCAGATATGCTTAATTTTAAAAGACACAAACAATGTGTGGGAAATATCTTCTGGAGGTTCAGTGCTGGCACCAGTCCTGTCTCTGGAATTCTAATTGTAAAAAGAGAGTTAGAGACAGAAGCCCTTGCCACTCAGTGTACGAGATCTAGAGCAACGACTCAAGGGATGGGTTTTGCTTACTCTGGAGAATTAAAAGTTGAATTCAGCGTGAAGAGGCACCATCACTCTACAGGGAGAGGGTTTGGGAAATGGCACCCAAATCATACTGCCAGACACAGCAGCCATTATTACACACACACACACACACACACACACACACACACACACACACACACACACACATATATATATATATATATATATATATATATATATATATATATATATATATATATACAGACATACATATATATATATATATAGTGGCTGCAAGAAAAATTGGAGTTGAAAATATCCACCTTATAAATGGCTGAGAGGGCTCATTCTCTTTTGAGGAAGGGAGAATAGAGATCAGCATAGCTTCAAAGTAAAAACGAGAGAGAGAGAGAGAGAGAGAGAGAGAGAGAGAGAGAGAGAGAGCATGGCTGCATGGGAAAACATAAGGGAGGCCATTCTCAATGACAAGGCACAGTATGTAACTAGGTGAGGAATGCAGTGACTCATCACCATCAGATGAACCCACCACAGCCTAAGAGATCAATGGAAAGTCTGTCTGAGATTCCACCTAAGCAACTCCCTGATCTCCTTCTGACTTGCCGTGTGACCTGCACATGAAGACCACACTGCCCACCATACGAGGCCACACCCCCATCCGGCGTGGGGCGTGGATCACGTAAAGTGCCCTTCTCTGACCAGTGGAAGATGAAGCGCTGACAAAAGTCCGGGAGAGGAGGATCTTCCTTGAAATAAGATTGGAAGTACAAAACTGTGTCCTATGACTACGAATGGGAAGGAGAATTCAGATTTCTCTCTGATCTAGTCCATGGGTTTCTGCTCTAAAGGCATGAAATTTTAAACCCAAGTTAAAGAACTGCAAGCGTTTAAAACATTCCCAGGCAGGCGAACAACATCTAGTCTGATGTGAAAGGTGGAATTTCCACTAGCCCAAGATTTTGAGCCTAAATTTGGATCTAAGTTACTCGCATGGGACTAAACATGGGCATCTCAAATGGGCCAAAACATGGGCATTGTATTTGGGTATTATACTGTATCTACTGAAAAGGGAAGGCTCTGAAGGCTCACGCTGTGCCTTCAGCAGCAGCTCTGAAGAGAGGCTTGCTGGCTTGTGACCACTCACTCACTGACTCCTGCCGCATTCAGAGTCATCCGGAATGCAGAGTTCTCCAGGGCAAGATTAAGTGGCTGAAATTAGAAACTGGGATTAAACACAGAGAGGCTGTCTTCAGAACTCTTCTTTCTCTCTGTTGGGTCAGACTCACTGGCTTGCAAGGTATCTGGGCAGCCGCAATGATGCCCAGCTCCCTCCTAAGCAAGAAGCACAGGCAATAGATCAGGAGGGAGGCATCCCCCCCCCCAAGTGCAGCTAGATAGCTATTAAAGGGCTCGCTCTTAAATTTTCTTCTCAGTAAACAGCCAGTGTGTAAAGCTATTTAATCTTTCATGAGATGTGGAGCCAGGGATGTGATGGCTCGCGGGAGGCTCTCAAGGAAACATTTCGCATTAGGCCAGTCCGTTTTCATCAGGGGTTGTCACTCTGTCTGTAAAATAGTGAGGGCTTTCCATTAGAAGGGAGCTAATGACAGAGGCTTCTGTTAATGGACAAAACATCCCTAGTGAATTTAGCTCTATTTTAGTGCAGTGCTGAGTATTTTGTTTAGAACTTTTGATGCGGGGCTAGACTGGCTTTTGTTTTAAAACACACATGAGACTCTCGCTTCTACAGTCCAGCAAACAACTGTTCGGCCTTCTTAACTGAACTTTCCTCTTCTGGGGAAGAAAGTGGTGGTATTATTGACTGAAAATCCTGATGATTGACGTTATCCCATACGAAGGTCATGACCTCGGTATATCTTCTTTCTGATCTCCAACAGACCTCAGCATAATCCAACGAGCTACCTTTCTTAATTTTTCTTGCATTGAAGCTCTGAAAGTCCTGGGCTTGGCCGACATGGAGTGCACCTAACTTTCACTGGCCAATGGTAATGCTTCTAACTTTCACTGACCAATGATAATGCTCATAACTTTCACTGGCCAATGGTAACGCTTCTAACTTTCACTGGCCAATGATAATGCTCATAACTTTCACTGGCCAATGGTAACATACTTTGACACCCTCTGGTCACTTGCACCTGTGCCAGGAGCCACTCCAGTGCTTTTTAAACGTTTGTTCTCAATGATTCCGATGCTGAGTTTGGGATTTGAAAATCACTTGTGGGGGTCAAATGTGGAGAAGGATCTGGACCAGTGTCTTTCCCAAAGCGCAGCCTCTTAACATCTATTTTGTGGTTAAGGGGAGTAAACCAAGACAGACACAATAAGAAGTTGACATCACTGATCTCGCCACACGGATGAGAAAAGTGGATCTCACAGGTAGATTACGCAACACACAATTGGAAATAGAGTGTGCACTTTCTTGAGCAGAAGCATTTTGATCGACATGCAGGAATATGCCTTTAGAATACAAATGTCATGATAATTATATTTAATAAAGAAAAGGACAGTAATGGAAAGCGTAGCTGTGACCTGGTCACTTGATGACTGCTGATAGCTGTGGAAGTCCCCTCCCTTTTCCCTCATCCCTGATCTCTCTCTCTCTCTCTCTCTCTGTCTCTCTCTCTGTCTCTCTCTCTCTGATGATATATTTCTAGCAATGTGCTCATTAGACTACTTGGGAAAACTTTTCCAGTGTGCAGATTCATAGTGCCTTGTTGCTTACATTAAGCCACCAAAGAGACTCTCTTCATCTGCCTTTTATTCAAGACCTTTGGAATATAATCTGACCAAGGAAGGCTCTGCGCATTTACTTTTATACAAATATTTCTCGTCATTCTGGCTTATTCTCAAAGTCAATTTCTAGGTCACTTCTGAGCCTGACCTTGAATACATCCTAGCTTCTAGTAAGACTTTAAACGGACCTCACAGGGGTGGATATTTCTAGACAAAGTAGGGCCATTTAAGAGTCAGCCTCCAGGAAGCAATTGTGTCAACCTTGAGACTCACAGCTGTCAGCAAACTGCTGTCTGATAAGCCTTTCTGGACATCAGATAGCTGTGGGAAAAAAAGAAAAAGAAAAAAAAAACCCGCTTCAATGAATTAAGTAAAAAATGAATCACAGACATGTGGAATACATTTTCTTCACTGTACTCAGGACTTAAAATTTACAAGGAGAAGTATTTGGCCACAATTGCCAAACCAAAGAAGCATTTGAAAGGAAGCCAGCAGAAGATGTTTCACGGAGAGCGGCTGGATTTGCTTAGCTTGGCTCGTAAAGAAAGTCTATAAAGAAAGGGCTCCAGCCTGTATGAGCGTCGTTAGTCCCTGTTAGAGCTGCTTCCTTAGAAGGCCGCCTACGAGGGTCCAGTCATCCCCTTGCCTACCAGGTCCGATGGCCAGGAAGATGCCTCTCATGTCCATGAGTTCGTTGTCATATCCGTGCCATCCGCGCTGCCAGCCTTCACGCTTGCCCGTGCTGTTCATCCAAAATGGAAGCATCTCTCGATTCTGAAATCAAGAAAGGCGATGATATTGCATTGCTCCAGGACAATTACAGCTTCTGGGCAAACACTGACTGCAGGGTGGAGATGTCCTCATCAGTATCACTGACGGGGGTCTTCCAGCTTCAGCTGGAACACTTCCTACTTCGGGTAGCTCTGACCCTTGGCAACAACCTCCTAAATTCCTGAATATCTCCGGTTAAGGGGGCATTTTCTTAACCTGAGATGAATTCTATCATGTAGTGAGGTTTGGAGCCACTAAGTACAGCATGCTAGCGATAGAAAGAATGTTAGAACTTGTCTGTGGTATAAAAGGAGATTTTCTTTTTATCCCAGGTTCCTGCCATAGAGCTCCTAAAACCCTTGGAATTTCCTGGATGACAAGAGGGACTTTGTTATTCATAATGAGTCCATTTCTCTCATACCACAGTATGTAGAGACAGCCACTGGATTGAGGGACTAGATAGCTTCGGGGTGGGGGGTGGTCACCTAAGTAGCAAATCTCCTGATTAGGTTTAAGTGTTTGTTTCTGATCCCCAACCACTGGAAGGGTGAAGGTGCTGGCTCTGGAGTCCTGTTGTGTAACTGATACAATATCTCATCCCCACAAAATGACACCCCAGATCTCATACCTTCTGAGCATGGTTCAGAGACCTCCCAAGGGGGAAAAGAGCTTTGCACCCCTCAAGTCCCACCCAGATGTATCCATCTGGCTATTCCCAAGTCTTTCTTAACGAAACTGTAATCACAAGGATAGTACTTTCCTGAGTCCTAGGATTCCTTCTTTCCAACCAAAGTCTGATGGTGAGAATCCTAGCCCAAACAGGCATAAGTGTTGGTAAGAAGCCTGCCTGGGGAGCCAGGACTTGCACCTAGCAAATGAGTGGACTCGTGTAAGCACTGGATTTCTTAACCTATGATGTATGCTCTAACTCTGGGCATGGGATGAAACTGAAAGTTGAGGTACTCAAATGTCAAAGGTTGTTGGAAATTATGACATGCATAAAATCACTTCATTTTGTAGTAAGGTAACCAGAGCCCCAAGGGGTCCACTTAGCACCCCCTCATACAGTCCTCCCCACTGCCACAATACACACACACACATCATGCCATTCTTCCAGCCCCACCCTCAGGAGCAAAGCTTCACCCATTCTCCTTGGCTTCCTGCATTTAGCCATTTGAAGATAACTCCCAAAGTCCTCTTACCCAGGCCTCCCTTGTCTTCATTTCCCTTGACCTCTCTTCATCTGGGAAGGGTGACAAGGCCACTGTTTTCCTGACATTTTCTAGACTATATTTTCTTAGGCTCCAGAGGCTCAGTCATGGTGGAAAGAGAGCTTTAAGCTCTGTGGGTCCTGCAGAGCCTGCAGCCTGTTGACCACAATGCTAGCCCCTTTGCTGCAGACAGATCGTGTGTTTATGATGGTTCAGCACCTCAAGTGTTTCAGACACAGGAGTAGAATAAAAAATGGCACAATTACCAGCCATGCATGCATGGGTTGATCCCAAAGCTAATATAGTATCATGTATTTACAGGGCCAGTCCTGATGTTTACAATCATCAGAGCATCCTACTGTGGACAATACTGTCTTTTATCATTTGCAATTCAAATCCCTACAACACAGAAAGAAGTATAGCACTTTCCTGAATCTTAGTTCTAATGAACTTAAGTCAGATGGTGAGAATCCTAGCCAGATCAGGCAAATCATGGGGAGGGAGGGCTTGCACCCGGCAAATGAGTGGATAAAAGATAGGACGACCCTCTCCTTTATTATTTGTAATTAAAAGCACTACGGCACAGAAAGAAACTCACAGTCACACAGCTATTAGGAGGCAGTGCCAGACCTAGAGAGAGGTGAGTCTGGACTTGGATTCACTACGGAGCTGAAGTTCGCTTTCTCCTCTCCAATTCTCTGATCCCGGTTAAAAGTTACGCATCTTCTCTGCATTTCACATTTCTTGTTGGATGTAGGGATGCTTAACACTCACCTGGTGGAGTTTGGAAGGATGAGATGACTGTGTGTTGAGTATCCAGCACACAGTAGGTGCTCAATAAGTTGCTGGTCTGGTCACCAGATGCTACTAACTGTGGGTTGAGGCACTCTGGTTATGAGGTTGAAGCCTCCTCGGCTTGTGGAGCTCATTGCACCCTCATCTGCCCTCACCCCATAAATCGCTCCCGGGCCTTTCTGCTTTCTAAAGACCGCTTTTTCATTGGCTGTCTGTTTCCTGGCTTTCCATCATCTCTCGTTCCTTCCTCTTCCAGCTGGAGCTTATATTTTTCCATGGACATACTTTATGAACTTACTGACTTTTCATACTGCTTTTGGGGGTTCCATTTTTTTTTTTAAGCAGACTGTGGTGAGGAACACAACACATTCCGATTTCGCTTCATCAGCTAACTTTATCTGTTGCTTTTCCTGTTTTCTGTCTTTGAGGAAGGGATCTGGAGCCTTCTTCGAATCACACTTGTGATGAGCCCTGAGGTGTCTCTATTCCCCACAGCCAAGGAATGAAGATAGACCATGTAACTTAAAAACTGCATTCTAAAAGGCTACCATTCCTTATTGCACAAAGAAATACAACAGTAATCTCAGACCTGGAGGTAACTGGGAAACTGACAAATCAAAAATAAGTCACCATTGTTTATGAAAGTGACAAGTTGCAGCAGACACGGGGAACCCCTCACAAAAGCTATTTTTACTGATATAAATAATAATAATGGACTGACCATGTAAGGAGGGAACTAATGCTTTAAAGGTATTGGATGGACCAGGTGACATGTAAACACACCTTTAATTTCAAAACAATGACTTCTGGCATCTTTATATTATACCTGCATCCTTTTCTCAAGGCACACATACACTATGAGTAGGAAGGGTATATCACAGCTCTCTGATTCCAGAATGAGAAATTCTAGTCTTGGGGTCTCCAGGCTTCTGGTTGAGGAGCTGATCCTATTCAGACCCCTATTGCGCTCGGACTGCCACACAGTACCACCTAGTGACATCCCGGCGAGGTAACCCAATCCTTTAGATCTGGCCAAAGGTGAGAAACACACACACACACACACACACACACACACACACACACACAGGCATGGCTACACTGCTCATTTCATATAGAACAAGACCAGCAGAAAGCAACCTGCAGAGTGCACCAGGAATGGGGTTTTCTACTTTCATCTAAGGAAGTGCCAATCCAGGAAGGCCACCAGCTGTCCCAGTTTGTAGCCCATGGAGGCTTGTGAGATTCAAGACTTTAGTTTGAAAACTGGATCCGCCCCGAGCAAACCAGGGCCAGTTGGTGGCTTTGCATTTAACACTATATGTGAAAGTCAAAGATCCTCACACAGTGTGATCTCCCCAGTACTTCTTGTGCCCCCCTCCCCCCTCCCCTGCCTTGCACATGGGTAGATGCAGTGGACAGGAAGACTTCCAGGCTTTCTGTCACATACCACTCAACCCTCTGATCATTTCCAGTGGGGAGGAACTAGAAATTGCCAGCCTGGGAAACTTGGGGGGAAATGGGTGAGGGTTTTATATCTGGACTTGGTTTCTTCCATTGGTGCCTGTGCTCCATTTCCAGCCCATCGTTATGACAGCTATGATGTGCTGACTTTAATTTGGGATGCCAGTGGAAAACTGGTAAGACTTGTAGCTTCTAGATTAGAGCTTTGTTTCGACCATCCTTGGTATAATAAGAAAAAGTCACGTTTAAATCAGAAACCAGTAAGGGAGGTTTGTTCAGGCCTTGCCCAGAGTCTGTTTCTTTAAATTCCAATCTAATGTTCGGGACTCCTTGGTATGAATCTGCAGTGGATAAAAGAATGGCAAGAAATGCCAGGTTGGGAGTGATTGTGAAGGTGAAAGAAGGGATGGAGGAGGGAGGAAGATGCATCCCTAGCTGTGTGGATTTGCCGTTTTCTGCTTGCACACAGGCAGGATTCTGGCTCTGATGGATTTCTTTCACTCTGCTTTTCACCTGTTGGCTCCCATTTCTCCTGACTGATTGCCGAGTCTCGGAGAAGCATATCCCCAAGGAGGCAGAAGGTGAGTAGCTGAGGGCGTGACATCTGGCTTCTGTGTCCTGCCCTGCATCCAAGAATGAATTCTGAGGATGTGGACCTGTGGTCGGGATGGATTCTCTCTCTGAGCATAGGGTCTGAAGTGGGGCCTCACCACGTCCTCTTCCTAGTTGATGATCATATGTTTTCTTTCCCATGGAGCCCACAGCTGTGGTGGCCAACTTTAGAAGGGAACATTTACCATTCATACTGGTGGCTCAGAAGGTTAGATATAGACTCTCCTGAACATGTTCTAACTTCCACTCTTAGATAGATGCCTGCATTCTGTAGGTGCACCAGGGAATGATCTCCCCCATACTGGAGCCCATTCACCCAGCATCATCAAATGGTAATTTATCATCTCCGGAGGACAGGCCTTGTTTTTATTGACTACGGTCAGATCATGTGTTTTCGATGTGGCTCTGGGTACAGCTTGAGAAAGCCCTTCCCAGAAAGCCCACAAAGCTTCACCAATGGCAAATCAAGCATAAAATCAGCTTTGAGCCAATGGAACAACTGATCAGTATGGAGCCAAAGTAAACCCTTTTATCTTTTATAGTTGATGGACTCAGTTATTTTGTCATAGTAACAGAAAGCAGACTAACAAAACCACTACAAGTATAATTTTTTTCTCTCCTCAAGTTTTAAAAACAAAATATCCCATAGGAAGAAGGATGCTATAGAAGTTAGATTAAAATAAATAAAATGTGAACCCTACTTAAGGTGCATTAGAACTCTAATAAAGAAAATCAATATAGTATCTTTTCCTAGACTGGTGCACAGACCTTCCTCTTCCTGAGGATAGAGGGAAACTAGAGTTACATAATATCCTCTCCAGCTGAAGAAAAGAAACAATAATGTCCAGGTCCCATGAGGCACTGGTGAAAAACACCTGTGATCTGAGAGCAGTTTGACACTCTTGGACATGTGCCAGGGTTGAGAAGGAGTTATGCTTTCTCTTAATAACCATGTGACAATTCTGTAGTAACTGCCTCCAAATCGAAGCATTTCTTTCTAGAGAGAAGAATGGAGCTGGTAAGACTCAAGAAGCTATTCACACTTACAAGGCCAAGAAGCTCAGAGAGTTGGAAGATTCATAAAGAATAGCAAACCCCCTCTAAGGTTGGTTGTAGCAGCAGGTGATGACTACTGGGCCAGTGGAAATTGTTGGTGGGTCTCAGCTGTCTGCGAGTGGTCGGTCCATGGGGCTCCAGGGCTACTGTGAGTCATTTACTCAAACTGGGCTGGGCTTTGTAAGTAACAGGTGATTGATTCTCATGTCAGCACCACAAAAAACTGGATGGTTCATGGAATTATTGCTTTGGTCTGTTTTCAGTGCCCTGTCTGAGATGCAGAGGCATTTTTTTTTCATATCTGAGGAAAAGTCACTGTGGTGGTTTGAATATGTTTGGCCCAGGGAGTGGCACTATTTGGAGGTGTGGCCTTGTTGGAGTAGGTGTGGCACTGTGGGCCTGAGCTGTAAGACCCTAGTCTTAGTTGCCTGGAAGCCAGTCTTCTGTCTGCCTTTGGATGAAGATGGAGAACTCTTCAGCTCCTCCAGCCCCATATCTGCCTGGACGCTACCAGGCCTTAATCTTAATGGACTGAACCTCTGAACCTGTCAGCCAGCTCCAGTGAAATGTTGTCCTTTATAAGAGTTGCCTTGGTCATGGTATCTCTTCACAGCAGTAAAACCCAAATTAAGATAGTCATATAGCACCATTTCCTTAGCTTTTATACCACTGCTTTTTAAGAGTGCTAACCAGACTAGCTTCCAATCACAGGTTCCCTAGGAGCCCCTGGAGAGCAGCTGTCTTAAACTTAGGTATGTGTGCACCATACCCCACTTCCAAGAGATCTCCTAACAGTTACTCTGCTTCTCTCTTTCCAAACAGGTCTTAATTGATCAGCCTTCATCCCCTGGTCTGACCTTGGAGAGTCTCTTGCCACAGAGCTTGTTCTCTGACACAGTTAAAATGCCCGAGAGCATAGTCAACAGGGATCAAGAGAAGCCGGGGTGGAGCAAAGTGTTGGAGAGATGCATTAAGTGGACCACCGATTGCTCTTTCTTGAGTCATTTTGAAGGGGAGAAGGAGGAAGGGGGGCAGTGGCGTGGGGACCAGGGACATGCACTTCCAGACAGCTTCCACATGCCACCCCAGTCACTGTGGAAAGCAAGCTGCTTCCAGCCTTGTATATCTGATCTTCTGGAGCTCAATTAGTTGGGCCTGGACAATACCACGACAGCTGCCATAACCACTCAGAAGCCATGCTCCCCAGGTTGTCTTGATTTCCCCAAATATTTTGGAGCTCTGCCTAATGTCCCTTTAACATCAGGCTTTAGAATTGAGCTTGGTATGACACACCCTTTGCTGGTGTTCAAAGCAGCTCTTTCCTCTGTAGGCAGATATGGTCTCCTGTAGATGCCTGAGCTTCTGCTTACTCTACCTGTTTGAACTGACCCAGGGATCCGGATGATCAGTGCGAAGCACTATTCTCTTGCTGCCTTTCCCAGAATCTTGGCCCCCCTTTTGCTTTTTTCCAGCTCAGTAGAGGCTTTACAGTGTAAGATACAGAAATCTGCCCTTGAGAGTTGGGTGGGAACTGTGGAGCTCGGTAAAGCTAGAATTTTCACTCAGAGTTATAGCATCATTTCCTGTTGAAATCTTTCCTAGAGCTATTTAGAATTAGTGGATGTTGAAGGCTTGACTTAGCCTTTCCTTGGTAACTGTTTACCAACCTATAAGGTGAAGTGCTGAGCCTCTGATATACGGTAGTACATACCCTTCCTGGGGAAAGACGAAGGACACAAAACCTATTCTATAGGAGCCTCCAGTCTAGACCAGAGAGTCCAGAAGCAGGCCAATATGGCACCCAGCTGAATGATTTGAGGTCTTAGGAAAGTCCCAAATGAAGACAGGACTGAATGTCTCAAAGGATGGGGCTGGGGGTGGGGGGCTTCAGCTGGGATTTGAAGGCCAGAAAGGACTTTGAAAGAGGTAGGATACCCCAGGAATCCTGCTGACTACTTATGGGGCTGATTGAAGGTATTTGCCTGTTAGGAGGTACTTAATTCAAGATATAGCCATTGTTGTTACTGTTGTTGACTGAAAATCTCAAAATAAAAAGGTTTTGATATCTTTACTATGTGGAAAATACTAAATGGCTTAATGTCCCAGGATGTTATTGAAATCCTTTTGTGAATAGTTGGAGGTTCACTTAGCTTTTTAATGACCCTGGGATGACAAAGGAAGATTACTACCACAGTTTCTTCCCTCACTTGTTTTGCTATTTAAAGGTTTATGAGATGATTTTATAATTTCTACATCTGCAATAAAATGAGTGGAACTGGAAATAATTTTAAGTGAAATAAACCAGATGTCAAATTCCTCATGTTTTCTTAGATTTAAATTAGATTTAAATTTCTTAGATTTAGATTTCTTAGATTTAAATACTTCTTAGATTTAAATTTGTGTGTGTGTTTCTGTTTGTTTGTCTGTCTGTCTGTCTGTCTGTCTGTCACAAAATTCATTTTAAATGTCAGGTTGACACAACCTAGAATTACCTGAGAGATGGGCTTCCAAGTGTGCTTATAGGGGATTATCTTCACTTCATTAATAGCTATAGGAAGACCTGACCACTGTGAGTGGTACCCATTCCCTAGGCAGGGAGTACTAGATTACTTAAGAGTAGAAAAGGTGATCTGAGTGCCAGCATGCCTGTGCTTATTATTCTATTTCTGACATTGAGACCCACTGCTTCAAACTCCTGAGGCCTAGACTTCTCCTTGATGGATGATTATAACCTGTAACTGTGAGCTGGAAGAAACCCTTTCTCTCTTAAGTTGTTTTCGTCACAGCAAAAGAACAGCAACCAAGACAGCCGTTAAACTAGAAAGAGGATCATGAGAGGGAGGAAGAAATTTTAAAAGGGTGGGAGGGTGACAGAAAACATGTGTCATGAAAAGATTTGAAAGGAGAAAGGGAACCATCTAGAAAGGTTGGGGACAGAAGGGAGGGAAGGATGGAAGGAAAAATAATGCCACATAAGCATGAAGATGCCACAGTGAAACACATTGCTTTGAATGCTAGTTTAAGGAAGCTTAAAAGATGCCGAAGAAGATTATCTCTAGTTAGTGAACCAATGCAAGAAATCCTGCTCATAGTTACAGTTATAAAAGGTTCCCCACCCCTAAATTCCTTCCTTCCTTCCTCCTCCTTCTTCTCTTTCTCTCTTTCTCTCTTTCTTTCTCTCTTTCTCTCTCTTTCTTTCTTTCTTTCTTTCTTTCTTTCTTTCTTTCTTTCTTTCTTTCTTTCTTTCTTTCTTTCTTTCTTTCCAGGGTGTAGACTGATTTCCCTATCATGCAGTACTGGGAACTCAATCAGATCATAGCTTTATCCCTGATCTAGTGGAGATATACTGAGCTATATCCCAAAAGCCTTTTTAGTCAATATTCTTTTTATTTTGAAGGCAGGGTCTTACTTTCTGTAGCCTAGAGAGAGAAGAGTGACTTGTAATCATCCTGTCTCTGTTCATTAGCCCCCACCATCATATTGCTGTATTACAAGCCCACCAGGATGGACCAAAGATTGGATTCTATAATTCTTTTTGTATGAAATGTGGCTACTTCACCTCACTTCTTTAGACTTGAGAACCTCATCTTTTAAAAATTGTTATTGAAAATAGATTTTTTTTCATGCAGTATATCCTGATTACAGTGTTCCCTCCCTCCACATCACACAGCTCCTCCCTACCACCCCTCCCCTCTGGATCTGCTCCTTTTCTGTCTCTCACTAGAAAAAAAATAGGCTTCTAAGAGATAACACCAATCATGACAAAATAGAATATAATAAGATGAAGCAAAAACTTTCACATTAAAGTTGACATGGCAATGCAGCAGGAAGAAAAGAGTCTCAAGAGTAGGCACATGAGTCAGAGACTGCTGTGTGCTAAAATGGCCAGTTTATGTGGTGCTGGGGATGAAACCTAAGTTTTCCTGCATGATAGGGAAATCAGTCTATACACTGAGCTGTACCACCCCCAGCCCTAATTAAGTATTTTAAAAACCATTCATGTATTTGTTCATGGATTCTTTTTTGTTTTTTCCTAAACCCACATCATGAAATACTGGACCACCCTTGTTAACTGGTTGTCTCTAGTTTTTAATAACTTTGTGTGTGTGTGTGTAATATATACAAAAGTAATACATAATATAATATACCTAACCATATAACAAAAATTATTAATTTTCCAGTTTCATCCAGGGTAACATGTCTCAGCAATCCTGAGTGTCTGAGAATAGAAAAGGCTAGGGACAGGAGGAAGCATTTTCAGACTGTCCCAGGATTCCTAGAATGGACTGCTGGCCTCCTGGGAAATGGTATGACATGTCCTTTTTCTTCTTTGTTGTTTTGATGACCCTGTCTTTGATTCCAGCTTCTGCATGATTTTAGTTTCATGGTGGTGGTGCCCTATTCTGAAGCTCAGCACATCTCAGAGCCAAATTGAACCCCAGGCAGGAATCTTCTAGCCATATCAACCAGTTGATTAGTGTGACCCAAGGGGAACTTGTCAGTGGTTTCTAGACAGGGGCAGATGAAGTGGAAATTTCTGGCTGTGTCATGTGATGGCTTCCCGAAGCAGACTCATGTGATGTTTTGCTGAAACAAAGCCATGAGAGGACATGTGATGTTTGGAGAGAGCATTTAGTAGGACCCAACAGACAGTGATGGAGCGCTTGCGTGGCTAGCTATGCTGCGCTTTGTTGGTCTTGCGTCTTTGCTGATCTCATTTTGTTGAGAAAGGCACGGCAGAGAACTTCTCCTGACATGCCAGCTGGTTCTGGTCTCTCCTGCTGATTTGTGCTGATTCAGCAGAGGTCTGGCTGTTTCTGCTGGATCTTGCTGCCACTGCTGATTCTTGTTTGGTGACACTTTTTGACCTGCACTGTTGATATTCTGACACGACTGAACTAAAATGCTGATGTCCTGACAATGGAGATTGGAATTGTCCCATATAACCACTTCTAAACAGTCCCACATCCCCATTGTCCAATTACACATATTTTCTCCCCTTACTTCTGCATGGTAGGTTAGAAAAGGGGTCAAAGCATTTGAGAACTCTTATTAAAGTTGGTTTTGAAAACTATAAGCCTATAGGCAGATGTTCAGTGGAGCTAAAGAAACTTCACTATAAGAACTACTTAGGTATGTAGGCGTCTTTTAAGATTGTCATCATAATTATATACCTTTCCTTATGGAGAGGTCCTCCCCACCTGCATTCTATAATCTTAAGAATCCTCTACACCTGCTTCTACCTCTAGATTAAAAATGTATAGCCCTTGCCTGGGGTGGTGCCACACACCTTTAATCCCAGCACTCAGGAGGCAGAGGCAGGCGGATTTCTGAGTTCGAGGCCAGCCTGGTCTACAAAGTGAGTTCCAGGACAGTCAGGGCTATATAGAAAAACCCTGTCTCAAAATAACCCCCCAAAAAAATGTATAGCCCTATCCCATGACAGTGGATAATGTGCTACTAAAAGTCACACCAATTCTTTCCTGCTTTTGGGTGTTGGGAGTAGTTGTGTAGCTTGAAACTGCAGCAACTATTTTGTGACTTTGAGAAGAAAAGATCAATTACGTAGAGCTGGATCAGGGACTCAATGTCATTGTGTTTCTGGATTAAAGATCCACGGAGCTGATCATCTCCAGACTTTCAGCTAAATGAGATGGCAAATCATTACTGTAGCCATTGTTCCAATGGTCTGTGACTCAGACTCCATGGCACATGCCTTAACCCAAATACTCAGGAGACTGACGCATGAAGCTGGTGAGTTTGAGTCCAGCCTGAGCTATACAGTAAACTCCAGGCCATCCTGGGAAACTTAGCAGTACATTTCTCAAAAAGTCAAAGATAATTATAGAAAAGCAAATAGCCCATGACTTATAACCCAGCTCATCTTAACTCATGCCCTCAGGTCTCCTGGGACTGTTTTCATCATGCTTCAAGACAGACAGCTTTTTCCTGAATGTGCTATAGCAGAATACCATATTTCTTTATGAGAAGAAGCTCTGTTAAAATGAAAGAGATTTCCCTTTCCCCATCAGATTTCCATTGATGTTTGCAATGACTTCCGGGACTCAAGATATTTCCCTCTGGCATTGAGATGGCATCTCACTGGTTGTCTATCCTCTCCACAGTGACCTCTGTCTTTGCTACTCCTCTACCTCAGCCTGTTTCCACCAAATTATCCCAAACAATCCCATAGCCATCCATCCCCCTTTCTCTCATGCTGTGACTTCTCAGGCCCTCAGCACTTGGACTAAGAATAAGAAAGCAAATGACAAATACTCATAGTAATGCTAAAACATGAGTGGTGGCCCTCTATGGCTTAATCCTCATATATTTATTTACTAACAGAACTTCAGAACTTCACCAGAATTTTATAAACTGAAAGACTTTACAAACAAAAGCTAAGTTCTTTGCTGTGACTTAGGAGGTCTTGATGCACCGACATCAGCGAGCCTCTAACTGGGTTGCATGTGCTCTCCAGAAAGGGCCACGAAAAACATTTGTGTTTGTATATTACAGACCCATAAGTGACATGTATAAAACTGAGGGTACTCACATTATTATTTTGTATTGCTTTTGTGTGTGACAGAGATGGAAAGACAGGGGAGAAAGGGAGAGAGTGCTAATGGGATATGGCAAGGTCATAGATTATAATATTCTTACCCAGTCCTTGTAAACTCTGATCAGTATGATAAAAGGTCACACATTAGTTCCTGGAAGGGATGGTATAAGAAGGAGGCTCTTGGAATCCTTTTGTCTCTAGATGCCTACTAAAAGCTTCTCTAGCTAGCTCAGGCTGGCCTGCAGCTTGCATCCTCCTCTCTCTGCTTCAATCGTAGAGCCCCTGTAAACAGCGTGTAAACCTGCCTGGCCTCTACCTTCTGTTTCCAGTAGTTTCAGCGAGATCTGCCTCGGTTTCAGTTCATGGTGACCAGATGATTCTCTCTGTGAGCACACAGGAATGGCTCAGTCCTGCTGAGTAGTTGAGGTTGATGCCCCAGAGTCCTCTCGTTTCGTGCTTGGTGGCTAGCCACTCACTTGCCCAAATGCCTGTTTCCAGCCACGAGAAACCAGTTATTTACTAGTCTTGAGTCCTTGGCATTACTGACCAACTACTTACTACTCCTCTGACCTTGCAGTCCCATCTAAGTACAACCCACCTTCAAGCTCATGTCTGAAGCAGTGTTCTCTTCCGGAACGGACCGTACCCTCAGATTCCCCCGGAAGGTAGGACATTCATAAGTATCATACCGGAATTCAAGAGACTGCTTAGCTTAAAGCCTGCAGGATGAGGAGGAAGACACGAAGGCCTGAGGCAAATTAGGGATCAGCCCCCAAATGAGAGATAACCTCTGCTGTGAAAACCAGCTGGTCATCTGGGGGCCTGGATCCACACAGCTCTGTTTTCTAAACAGTTCTCTCCTGGGAGAGAACAACACTGGGCTTTCCTGGCTTTCTATTGGGCAACAGTAATTCTTCTGATTTCAGCTGAACAGTTATGTGGAAGCTTGAGTAATTGAGTTAAGGCCTATTTATTACAACGTACAATATCAGCAGCCATGAAGTCTAAAGCTCAGCTCTGGGTTTGCATCTAAAGCTTGTGTTCCCCTAGACATCTCCTCCAGCTTTTTGATTTTTCTAAACAAAGGATGGATGCAAAGAACGCCATGAGAAAAGATCTCAATGATCATTGCCTACCTGTGGGCTGTGGATAGAATTTGAATAATGAGTGGAATGTTTATTGTTTTATAATTACCTCTGCTATGAACCACCCTTCATCAGCCACCAGAGTCAAAGGAGAGACAAATTTCCCTTTCTTGTAATAGAACCTGCTGGGTATTGCTTCTTTCTCATACACGGTCATGTGTTCCACTGTGCGGAGCTTGTGATATATCTACAAAGAAAACCAAGAAAGTACATGTTAGATCTGTGAGATAAGAGAAGTATCTATCTATCTATCTATCTATCTATCTATCTATCTATCTATCTATCTATACATTTCTCATATATGTATTATATGTGTATATTTAATATATACATATCTATGAGCTACAGTTTCATGAGATAGGGTCTTACTATGTATCCCTGGCTGACCTAGAACTTGTTATGTAGATCAGGTTGGTCTTGAACTCAGAGCTCAGTCTGTGTCTTCCTCCCTAGTGTTAGTATTAAAGGTATGTGCCACCACACTTGGCTACGAGAGACCTTTGTGTAGCTCACAAAGCAAGCTGGCTTTATCCAGGAAGAACAAAGAACCATATACCCTCTGACATAAGAGATGGACCCTTAGGGAATACCATGGAAATCTCTCATGTGTGTGCACCTGTAGACCTATGTACAGAATATCCCAGACAAACAGCAGAAGAGACAGAGACACAGCAAAGAGGTAACAATAAGAGAGGAAATGAAGTAGTAGTGTAGTTCTGGGGCAAGACTCTAGAACGCGGTAAAGACAGATGCAAAAATCAGAGCAGCAAAGATGCATAGAAGTCTCTCAAGGATCTCAATTTGAGAAAAAATAATGTTAAGTAAGAACTTATCGGATAAAACTCAAGTAATCACACAACCATATGAGAAATGGTCACTTTTTAGTGGCTATTCTGAAGGGGCTAGAAAGCTCATGAGAAATTTTAGGAGATCATAGGTCATACCAGCATTCTGCTTCTATCAAATGTGCGGTGCCCCTATCAGCGCTATCCTCTACCGCGGGCAAGCCTTCTAATAATTGTCTTATACACAGTCCGCGACTAGTGAACACATTATAGAAGTTATTTATCAAGGTTCCATGCACTAAAATTAAGTGGCAATTTTGAAAGTGGCCTGACTGACATCAAATACCACCCAAATAAGAGAAGATATGGGCTCCTTGACTTTGAGATTATCTCCTACCCTTACACGAATCTTAAAGGCACTACTAACCACACTGCTAATTTCACAACGAAGTTATAAAGTCTATGTACACTTTCGGTACTTAGCAGACGCTTAAATATTGTGGCTAGAATTAAAGTCTGCCTGCTGATATTGGTTTGTTGGCCTTTAGCCAAATCAGACATGAATTCCTTAATAGAAATGAGCATCAAATTGTGTCTTAATCTTCATTTCTAACTTTATTAGATGTTTTATTCACTCACATCTTTAACATAGTCTGCAGACCGCTGAGTAGAGGGTTATTGATAGCTCCATGAATTAATTTTCCGTATTTGATTAAAACGATGTATGGAGAATGCAGAATTATTTTTGGATAAGTGATAAAAATCTGCTGACATACAACAGGTCTTACCGATTTTTGTGTCCATCACATGACACAACCGTCACCACATACAGCCCTCTCTTTGGAACCATTACCAACCGCTAGTGACTGCAGGCGCTGCTCAGCCTGCACATCCTGCTGGAAGATGCTTTTCCTAGCTCGGGGGTGTTGATACTCAAGCTTTCTAGAGGCATCATGTGCCTGGGTGCCAAGTTGGGGGCAAAGATGATCTTCCTTGCCAGGAAGACAGAGCTGTTTCCCAAGAACCTGCCAGCATGTAACATATTCTTTCCATTTACATATTTAGGGAGTTGGTGGGATACTATGCAAACTTCATTGCCTGGCTATGGAGCTCAAAGAAAAACAAAACAACATTTCCCTAGTGAATGGGGAAAGGCTGAGAGCAATGGGATTGTTGACAACAGGCCTCAAATGAGGGTAAGTAAGGTGGTGGTCAGACTGCCTGTAGGACAGACTCCAGCCTCTGGCTTCCACCAGGACCTCTGGCTAATGACACCTGTTCATAGGCAGCTGTTCTGGTGACATGAGGAGGAAGGAAGGAAACAGTCCCCAGGCTCCTCCTGGATCCCCTGTGGCTGGCATTGTCCCCTCCAAAGACAGATGTTTCCTGGCCCATGTCATCTCCCCTGGGAGTGGACAGAGGCAGCCTCCATGCCCTGGGAGGTGATGAAGCAATGCCAGCACTAAGTTGTCACCCAAGGGTGTCACCTGTCCCTCCTTATTCTTACCACCCACTGTCAGCCCTGGGTACTGTGTTTTGGGAGTGTGAACACAGGGTTCTGAGCTCCTGAAAGGGAGTTTGGTTCCTTGTCTGAACACTCTCTGGGAACTTAGCCACACCCTCTCGGGATTGTTCTTGTTCGATGGTGACCATCATGAGTGGCACATACGTAGTCTTCGCTGTGATCTCAGCCCGCATCTGTGTTCTCTTGTGGATTTTAGGACAGCTCGGCCTCACGTGCAGAGGGCAGAGGGGCCAGACGTGTCACAGCCTTGTACAGAGCTGATGACCANAACACTCTCTGGGAACTTAGCCACACCCTCTCGGGATTGTTCTTGTTCGATGGTGACCATCATGAGTGGCACATACGTAGTCTTCGCTGTGATCTCAGCCCGCATCTGTGTTCTCTTGTGGATTTTAGGACAGCTCGGCCTCACGTGCAGAGGGCAGAGGGGCCAGACGTGTCACAGCCTTGTACAGAGCTGATGACCAAGCTGGGATCAGAACCTAAGAGGAGCGGCTGCAAGGTCAGGAGCTGACCCCTCGCATCTCTAATCGTCTCTAGTCATCTTTGTGTCCCCAGCTTCCTGGGGAAAAGGAATCGGAGGCAGATCAGAGTGGCAGCATCATTCTAAAGAGTCTAATTAATTTATTAAATTCAGTGCAGGTAGATGCCGTTATGGAGTAAAACAGAAAATGAATGACTTTGTAGAGGTGTCTTGCTAAGTGAGTAGCAAGCTCAGTCACCTGACTCCGAAGTCCACGCTCCCAACCCTTTCCCGGGGTTGATTATGAAAACTCTAAGAAGGAAAGAAAGCACAACCTCGGGGGCCAATGAGCCCATGTCACCTCCCGTCCACCATGCCGTGTCTTACCTCAGAGTGCTTTCCTGGGGCTGGCCACAGGCTCACAACGGGCCCTTGGTCTTTCACTTGCTGCAGGTCATCCAGGCTGATGTAGTTGCTCAGCTCAATCACTTTATCCATCCAGAAGATGTCAGTCATCCCATGGTCTGAGAAAAGGATGACGTTTAGGTCATGCTGCAGGCCTCGGTCCTGTGGGGGTGGGTATAGGCAGTTAATCACAGTGGTGAAATTTCACACAAAGATTCTCCAGGAGAGGTGTTTTTAAACTAGATTAAAGAAGGGAGACTGTTAAAATTGGAACCAATATTTGGCCCCTATATTCAGGCTCAGCTAAGTCTATTCCTAACATGCTGGCAGCTCTCTAGTCCAGCAATACACATCTAGATCAGTTAAATCCCACTGGTCATGCATGAACCAAGGAGTCAGTTGGTGCCTATGTGAAAAGTGCTCTCTGAGGAAAGAAGAGTCTCATGTTGGCTTAGTAAAAAAATCGTTGAAGGGAGAGTGAGGGGAACTGGCAGTCATGAAGGAGAAGACAGGAGAAGACACCAGGTCAGTTGTCCTTGAGTTGGGTCACCTGAATCCACTGGATCATATACTTCAGGACAGTGTCCACAGCTCTGAGGGCATCTTTTCTCTGAGGTGATGAGGGGCCGTAGTGGTGACCTTCTACATCGATGCGCTCGTGGTATATGGCTGCTAGATCAGCTCGGCCACTCCTGGAGAGAAGAGAATGAGAAAGCCACAGTTGAGGGAGACCTCTGCCAGCTAGCTTCCGTATGACCCACTCATCCTCTGTGAAGGTGTGAGAGCCCCCAAATCTGACCACTGGACCAGTCAAAACCCACGTTTCCATGTAAATTAGGTGGGCGGATACTGAACTCAAGCTTTCTAGTCCTGAGCAGCTTAGTGACAAGATTTGGAGGGTGTATCTGTTGGTCACCCCCTCTTCCAGCCAATACTATATTAGCTTTCATGTCTATAAAAGTTGATAGTATAAGAAGATCTAGGGTATGATTCTTGTAACTCCCTCCTTCTAGTCTGTTGGAACTGAGAAGTCAGGAAATGAGATACAATGTTTTAAATAACTCCTGAAAAAATTTTGAGGGACTTTAAGAGCATCCTAACCAAATGCTAGACTGTGGGTCTGACGGGCAAAAATGAAAACAGTGTCACCACAGCACCTTGGTTAGCTACACATAGATAATCTTTAGGCTTTGACATCAGCAGACACACCCCAGCCATGTGCTCTATGGGGACCTGTGACAGACTCGCTCATATGTAGACATGGGGTAAATCCTAAACGTAACTGTACTTTTAATGAATTCCAAGACTCCCTCAGGGCCAGTTATTGATGGTGAAAGTCCAAACCGTTTAGCCTCCAATGTTGGCATAAGTATGACCAGAGCTAGCAATATAACATGGGGTGGTTCACTTATGGGGAGAAGGAAGAGAATTCCTGAGGATGTCCCCTCCTTCCTTGGCACAACACTTTCCCCTGTGACCTCCTCTTCCCAAGGATAGGTTTTGCCTATGCTCCAGTCAAGCATCCAAAATAGATCTGAGTAATGGAGATGGTCATAATGATGATTATAATAGCATCCATGAGCCAATGGCAAAGAAATGAAAGATGGCTTTCTCTTCTTGGACCTCTATAAGAGGTGGGGAGAGGGAACTTATAGAGCTCACCTCCAACAGGAAGACAGGGCATCAAATGAGGGAGGGGGTTGCATCCCACAGTCAAAACCCTGACCCATAATTGTTCCTGTCTGAAAGAATTACAGGGATGGAAACGGAGAGGAGCCTGAGGAAAAGAAGGTCCAGCAACAGGCCCAAAGTGGGATCCAGCTCAAGGGGAGGTCCCAAGGCCTGACACTATTACTGAGGCTATGGAACACTCACAAAGAGGGATCTATTATGACTGCCCTCCAAAAGACCCAACAAGCAGCTGAAAGAGTCAGATGCAGATATTTGCACCCAACCAATGGACAGAAGCAGCTGACCCTTGTGGTTGAATTAGGGAAGTTGGAAAGAAGTTGAGGAAAAGGGCCATCCTGTAGGAGGACCAGCAGTCTCAATTAATCTGGACCCCTGAGATCTATCAAACATTGGACCACCAAATAGACAGCATACACCAGCTGTTATGAGGACCCCAACACATATATATAGCAGAAGACTGCCAGGTCTGTGTTCAATCAGAGATGATGCACCTAACCCTCAAGAGACTGGAGGACTCAGGGAGTTTAGAGGTCAGATGGGGTAGGGAGGAGGTATGGAATGTGGATTTAGACAGGTGGACGAATAGAATCTGAAGTTAAAAAAATTTTTTAAAGTAGTATTCTTGTCAAACTTCCTTATTTCTCTTGAGAAGACTTGACTTTAAGCACATCTGTGTACAACACACAAACGCCAACAGCTGGATGCATAGACATATATACCACATCCTCTTTCCCCTTGATATGGTCTTGCCAGCCCTAGCAATGGAAGAGTGTAGTCTCTGAGCTGGCAGGGCCTTGGGTCTTGCTATTCTCCAGGAGAAAAAGATCCTCATCTGGCTCAGAGGGCTTAGTTTCCTTGGTCCAAATCATACAGTATCCATTTCTTGTTCAGATGTGTAGCCTGCTCTGGTGTCTTGAGGTCAGGTCAGATGCCCTGTGCTCCCAAGACTATATGCTCACTTCTAGACGTTATTTTAGGTGTACTTTTCTCTATATAGATTATGAGATGCTTTCACATCAGGAATGGTAATTCATTCTCCATGGTATTGCAACCCAAGCTTAACATTTGGCACACAGTAAGAGTGAACAGCAGTTAGCTAAGTGCATAAAAGCAAGTGCTCACTAAATGGGCTATTGACTATGGCTGTGCACTGTATTGCTGCTGCACCACCACCACCACCATCAATATTCATGTATTCCAGGCTGGCTTTGAATCATATAGACAAAGACAACCTTGAACTTTTGATCCTCCTGACTCTAGTTTTCCCAGGTCCTCGAATTTCAGCTGTGTGTCTTGGTTTATATAGTTTGGGGGTATCAAGCTTGGGGCTATGTGCATGCTGGATAAGCTGTAGAATTCAAGAGAGTTTTAAACATTCGCCAGTATCATAAGATGAAGCCAGGATTTAAGCTCAGGTCCCTAGAACATGACCACTGTTATTGCTAAGGGTCAAGTCAACAGCCCATGACAAAGGGGATCCATCCCACACAGCCCAAGTGACCTTTGGAAATCATTGCTCTGTTGTATGACTTACACTAACTCCCAGAGCTGGCTGCAGGAAAGGGCACTCAGGAACACCCTCATTGTCACCTAGATACTCTGTGTATCTGTATGTAACCGTTTCCAGGCCTGGAGCTTTAGGGACAAGTGTCCTCACAGAAGAGCATTTATAGATTTGTGCACGAAGAAGCAGAATTCAGAGGGTTCTGGGAGTTTCTCACTCCCTGGCAGATCTCTGAGACAGAGCTGAAACTTACAAATGTAAACTGGGCCTTTGAATGTCTATCTGCATCTACTCCATCTTCCCAACTAGGGAAGAGACTTCAGAGCAGTCTCTGCCTGGCATCCTCTTCTTTATGGCCACGAACCCATTAGTGATACCCTCATGTTCTTCTGAGCACTCTGGGGTGTATCTACATCATTTACAGCCCTGAGAAAACTCTAGTTTTGAGAGAAGTGAAATTGTTAGTCAAATGTTCTTTTCTCTTTTTAGAACAAAACAAACTGACCCCTCGTTAATAGGCCCCGTCACCACCTCCTCCAGAGTACAGATTGGGTTATGTTAGTATTTAGATTTTTCTCACAAATGCTATTATTCGTACACCCTAATGTGAGAATGACTAATTCAGATTGCCTCTGTGTCTGTACATGGTCAGGTACAAAAGGTCCCTCTAGGGAGGTGGTGGGGAGAAGTTAGTAATAGGTAATATGATTTCATCCATATGCTGAAATTTGCTCATGGTCCATGACTGGTAGGGCTCTGGGATCTTCCTCCATCACTACATCTGAACACAATGAAACCGTCCATAAAATCTGTCCTGCAGATAAGCCTCCACATTTATCTCCTTTATCTACTGGCATCTTAGGTACTCCAGATGTGCACCTTAGGCATTCCAGATGTGCTGGTTCACTCCCTATATCATCTGTTTAGGAGTCCACACTTCCAGCATGGGCCCTACATGTGCTGGAAAAATCCCACTTAATACATTGGTGACTCACTAAAGTGAGGTTTACTGTGGCATTGGAGTTTAATGAAATATACCCAGGTCTCTTCATTTTAATAACCATTGTATTGCGGTGTATTTGTAGGGCACTTTAGAATGGGCTGGTTTCTCTAAGGCTGCTTATCACATTGGAAAATCTCTATGTGGTTAGAAAGCTGGAAAGTGTCACAATTTACCTGATGGCATTGTTTCAGGAAGCTGTCAACCTCAGATTCCAGGAACACTTGATTTGGGATGCTTGTGTTACGGGGAGTACACACATGAGAGCTTTCTGGGGTTAAAATTTCATTGATTCATTAGGGACTGAAGTCTCCCAGGGCTGACAGCTCTTGCCTGCTTGGAGTTTAGCAGATAAATTGTTGGTAGCCAGCTGTTTCCGATGTGGGTCTGGTCTCTATCACAGGTCAGCTTGTTTGTAATAGGGTTGGGTGAGGCAGATTGCGTGTCTGCTATTGGCCATTTACAGCTTTGAGGTTCAGGAACCATGCCAGAAGGACATGTGGCTATCAAACCTAGTTCTCAGAAAGCTGCAGGGGGCCTCCAATCCCAGGGTTTCAGGGACACCCAAGTCTCCTATCACCTTATAATTCTGTCTAGATTGCTTTGCAGTATAAAAAGTTCACAATGTCGTATCCATTTTTCTTACTGAATTACATTGGGAAGAGAGAAGAATTGGGCAAAAGAAGCAATTTAAAGGTATGGTTAGTTCTCGACTGTCAAGAAAGATGATTTATCGTTTCAAAAGAAGGCCCCTGAAATGACGGTGTGTCCCTTCAGTATCATGTTGGGACACTGTCCAATATACTAGTTTAAAATTCACAAGACTTCATTCACCGTTATCATTCATATTTCTGCAAACCTAGCTGGTAGCTAGCAGGAAACCTTTAAGATAAAATTAAAATTTTTTTGGTGGATTGCTGGAAACCTGAAATTATAGTTTTATTATTCTCAATGTTATTGATATTTCTACGTATAACAATATCTGTATTTCTTCATTCCTCAGTATTCTTTGTGATCAGTTATGCTTTCTCATATCCTCCAAGCCACCTTGATATCTCACTCCATCAGTAGTAAGTTGATTTGAATCTTGGCATAAGTTTTGTGATGGTTTGTATATGCACAGCCCAGGGATTAGCAGGTGTGGCAGGATTAGAAGGTGTCTGAGTCAGGGTTTCTATTCCTGCACAAACATCATGACCAAGAAGCAAGTTGGGGAGGAAAGGGTTTATTCGGCTTACACTTCCATACTGCTGTTCATCACCAAGGAAGTCAGGACTGGAACTCAAGCAGGTCAGAAGGCAGGAGCTGATGCAGAAGCCATGGAGGGATGTTCCTTACTGGCTTGCTCAGCCTCCTCTCTTATAGAACCCAAGACTGCCAGCCCAGAGATGATCCCACCCACAAGGTGCCCTTGATCACTAATTGAGAAAATGCCTCACAGCTAGATCTCATGGAGGCATTTCCCCAACTGAAGCTCCTTTCTCTGTGATAACCCAGCTGTGTCAAGTTGACACAAAACTAGCCAGTACAATAGGATAGGCCCTGTTGGAGTAGGTGTGTCACTGTGGGTGTAGGCTATAAGTCTCTCACCCTAGCTGCCTGGAAGTCAGATACTGCTAGCAGCTTTCAGATGAAGATGTAGAGCTCTCAGCTCCTCCTGCACCATGCCTGCCTGGATGTTGCTGTGCTCCTACCTTGATGATAATGGACTGAACCTCTGAACCATAAGCCAGCCCCAGTTAAATGTTCTTTTTAAGAGTTGCTTTGGTCATGTTGTCCGTTCACAGCAGTAAGACCCTAACTAAGACAAGTCTCATAAACAGAATGAGTACATGGTAGTTTGTGAAAATTACCTTGGGCACAAATGTGGTTTCAGATTCTGGCTTCCCTTCTGAATAATGATATCTCTGATGAATGGGAAAATTATCTCTACACCTCCGTTTCTCTGTCTGCAAAACCGACCTACAGTGACTTGAATGAGTAAATGTGCCCTGTAGTCTCATGTATTTGAACACATGGCCCCTGGCTGATGGTGTTGTTTAGGGCGGTCTGGCTGGTATGGCCTTGCTGGAGAAAGTGTGTCAGCAGCGATGGGTTTTAAGAGTAAAATCCTCCCCTGTTTTCAGTTCATCCTCTCAGCTCTGTGATAGTGGTTATCATATGTGCTCTGAGCTTGCAGGTCTCTACTCCAGCCACCATGCCTGCTCCCTGCTGCCATGCAGTCTGCCACTATGGATTCTAATTGTATAAAACCCCAAGCCAGATAAATTCTTTGTTCTCTAAGTTGCCTTGGTCATGGTGTTTTATTGAGCAATAGAAAAGCAGCTAATACACTGACATTTAGGTGCTGAATGAGCTTTTGGTATAGTGTTGGACAAAGAGCAAAAAAGAAGGACACAAGGAAGGGAGGGAGGGAGGGAGGGAGGGAGATGAAGTGCCTTCTTCCAGTTGGCTTTATCACTTTGCCTGAGTGTGTAAGTTTAGCAGGTAGGAGAGTTTCATCCCTACTGAGCAGGAGTGAGCTTCTCCATTCTTTTTAGTCTGTCCATAGAGAAGAGGAACCCAGCCAAGATACTTGAACTGGCTTCCTTTGCCAGGTGGAAGGAACTATCTTGCCATCCATCCATTCCTTTATTAATTTCAACAGTGGCTGGAGTTTTGAGAGTTGAGGTGGCCAAAGGAACTCCTCTGGAGCTGTATGCAATAGTTCAGAGGTCAGCCAAAGTTTTTAGCTGGTGTGCCCTGCTGCTGCCGCCCAGAGCTTACTTTCTCTGCTTTTTCTATGTTATTTGTTGGTATGCTATTGTAATTTCCCATTCTGAGCATTAAGCTTGGGCCCCATCCATGATGAATGGCAGGTACTTTATCATTAAGATTCCTTCCTTACTAAGGTACTTAATTTAAATACTGGCCTTGAGCTTTCCCTGTAGCTCAGACAGAACTTGAATCTTTGAACCTTCTGTCCCAGCATAGTTGGGATTATGGTCTTGTACTTCCAGGCCTGGGTTCCAGAGCCTCATTGAACAGGTTACATGTACAATCTGATTGGCACCATGTTGGAAGCAGTTACTGCTTCTTCCATGCAGCCAGGGCTCCCTGGTCACCTCCTGGTCCCTCTTCTCCTACTCCACAAATTATTCTTTAGTTGGTCTTTAGCACCAGGTACTTTTTTTTTTTCTCACTAGACCATGAGCCTCCTGCAAACAGAATTTCCAAGATGATGAATCAAGCGATAATGGACCATGAACTGCCTTGTGTTTGGGAAGCAGGGGTGGGGGTGGGGATGGGAGTGGGGGTGGAGGGGGTGGTATTGACAGGGCTCAGAAAGCATCAGTGGGGCAGGCTACTGCTAGAGATAAAAAGCTGAATCCCCCCCTTGACTTAGTTACTGTTCAATTGCTATGAAGAGATGCCATGACCAAGTCAACTTATCACAGAGAGTAGTTATCAGGGCTGGGGAGTGCTGACAGTTTCAGTGGGTTAGTTTATGACCATCATGGCAGGAAGCGTGGCAGCAGACAGGCAGGCAGGCAGGCATGGCACTTGAGCAGTAGCTGAGAGCTTATATCTTACCCATAGGTAGCAGACAGAAAGAGAGAGAGAGAGAGAGAGAGAGAGAGAGAGAGAGAGAGAGAGAGAGGCAGAGAGACAGAGAGACAGAGAGATGTAGGTGGCACAGACTTTTAAACCTCAAGGTCCACTCACAGTCACATACCTCAACCAACAAGGACACACCTCCTAATCCTTCCCCAAAACAGTTCACCCAACTGGGGACCAAACATTCAAATACATGAGCCTATGAGGACATTCTCATTCAAAGCACCACCCTTCTCTAACCTTCAAGAGCCCAGTCCCAGGATGGTCCCAGAGAGGATGATTCTCAACCTCTTCTATCTGTCTTGTCCTTCTTTCAAGGAATCTTGGAAATATAAGCGTGGACTGGGTTTTCCAGTCACTTCATACATAGAGAAGGCCCTGGAAGCCTCGCCCACCTAAGCCTCTTCTAGAAGAGCCTGGGTACCCACTTTACCCTAAGAGCTTGTGAAATCAAGAGACGGAAGTTAACCTTCAAGACTCAGAGATGCTTTTGTGAGATGTTGTCATAATTAAATTTTGTCAACTTGATACAGACCTAGACATATCTCTATAGAGTGAAGCTGAGTTGAAGAGATCAGCTTGGTCTATGGGCATGTCTGTGAGCCGTCAGTCTGGAGTGTTGGTTGATGTAGAGAGGCCCACTATGGGCGCCACCATACCTGACATGTTGGCCTAGGGTATACAAAAAAGGTAGCCAATCAATCTAAGAAAACAAACCAGTAAGCCTTGTTCCTCTATGGTCTCTGCTTCAGTTCCTTCCTCCAGGATGGTGTTTGAGTTCCTGCCTAGACTTCTCTTGATGATGGCTTGATTATAATTGTAGACTAAAACAAACTTTTTCATTCTCAAGTTGCTTTTGCTCATAGGGTTTAGGACAGCAACAGAAAATCAAACCAGGAGAGGTGGGGAGAACACCTATGTAACATAGTAGATAAAGAGGAAACTAGGTTAATGTGAATAAAGCCTTTTGTCTCAGTGCTGTTGATATTTAAAATGTCAACTTGTATCTCTGTCTTTCCTCTATGCAATAGAAAAAAAATCATCTAAATTCAAAAGTAGCATCTTACATGGATATGGGTGGCAGTAAATGACAATGCCCAGATCAAACACACACCCTACCTTATCTCTTCTTGCCCAGACATGCGAAGCTTCTTGATTTGCCTGGACTGCTGCTGAAAGGTCCCTGGTCTAAATGATCTCTCTTAAGTTCTGTCATATCTAGCCCATGTCCCATTCTCTCTGGAAGATGGTCAACTTTGTGAACAATACAGATTCAGAGCAGTGTGTGTGTGTGTGTGTGTGTGTGTGTGTGTGTGTGTGTGTGTATGTACACTTATGCATGGAAATTTCCAAATGTCCTTCAAATTATAATTTAGAATCTGAGATAGAGCTGAACCAAAAGAACTCTAGTGTCTGAACTTGCTGCACCAGGCAGGGCTATCTGATGGGAAGCTAAATCACTCCACAGCATTGCCTAAACACACCTACCGCAAGAATTTGATTCCTTTGCACCATATGCACAAATTCATGCACAAGCTCTTACATGCAGAGTGAGCGTGATTGATCTAGGTTGTTCTAATCTGGCTAAGACTGTCAACCACTTCATTCCTGAAGACAACAGATTTGATTTTTGTATTAGTAAAACATTTGACTCACAAGCAGTAATCTCTAGTCTGCTCTGTAAGAAGGAAGCAAAAGAAGGTTGAAGAAAGGACTTGTTTGTTTGTTTGTTTGTTTGTTTGTTTGTAGTTCCTGGGAGAGGACCTAGGTCACCCCACTGCCTTCCTAAGACAGTGGCATCAGGCCTTCCCATTCCCATTCCAATACTCCCTAGCTTAGAGATAATGAACAGGAGTCAGCATTTCCATTCTTCTTTGTCATTCCATAAAAAGAAAGGACCTGGATTACATTAGGAATGATCTTTCTACCTGCATGTGAAGAGGTTGTTTTTAAGCTGCCCTGTTAACTTGGCCAGTATGAAGACAATTGCATTAGTCTTGCTCAATCCTGCCCAGGTCTACACTGTCAAAATCTAGAGACTTCGTCTGGGTTGCAGACTATGTGAGTAATAGCCCATGGAGTTCAAGGTCATAAGCCTAGCGTTCCTACCCTATGAACGGTCTTGAGTTGGGAAAGTAACACACCAGACTACACCACATGAAAATTTGTCCTGAGGCCAACTCCATGGAGTTTGTGGCCTTTTCTTTCTAGAGGAACTCAAGCCCTTTACACACACACACACACACACACACACACACACACACACACACACACCACTACCACCAATATGATAGCAACAATCAGAAAATCTTCCCTGTTTCACTGTTTCCCCACTTCAGAGATAAAGATGCATCATCTTCCTGGAGTCCTATTATATTGTGGTGTTGCTTGACAAAGAAAAACAGAAGGGAATCCCCCCCCCCACACACACATATTTTTTCTAAAGGAAATAGATCTTCAGTTTTTATTCCTCCAGCATTCTGGTGGAAGTGAGATAATAAAAATAAGGATGTCTGGTTAAATTGTCTAGAGTTCACATGCTCCTCTTTGATATTTTACCTGTGACCACTGAGTTGGATACAGAGAGGCCATTCAATCTCAAACAGATGCTAAATGTGAGACATGTATAAATACACTGATAAGCATGCTGTTGGAACACTTGGAGGTGTTTGCATGACTATTATAATCCAATGTTTGTATTACTCTTGGCAGTAGGGTATAGTGATAGATAACATTTGGGCGATGTTGGAAGTAGCACTGAGAAGATACAGAGCAACTCTGAAGTCCCAGCCCTGTTCATCAGCCATGCATCTGTACAAGTCTGCTTTGCATTAACCAGACAGCAACACAATATACTAGCTCTGTAAGCACATAGCTTCCTAGCCCATGTATGTGTGTGTGTGTGTGTGTGTGTGTGTGTGTGTGTGTGTGTGTGAGAGAGAGAGAGAGAGAGAGAGAGAGAGAGAGAAAGAGAGAGAGAGAGAGAGCAGATGAGTTAGCCGTTAGCATCATATAACACACACAATAGATGAAGCATGAGAAGAACATTTGCTCAAAAGTTTAACTTTCCCCAGACTCTGCCCCTTCTAAATACCACCAGAAATGAATGACATAAACAGGTTCGGTTTTTTCCTTAATTTTTAATATTCTGAAGCTGTGTCAATTGTGGTAAACCATTTTGCGGCCCCTCTTAATAGGTTTCACGCAGGTAGCATGGTCTCAAAATCAGCATGGAACGGGGTCCTGCTTTTTCCTTGGATAATCCTGGATGAGAAGCAACCACAATCAAGGCTGGAGCAGAAAAGGAAGTGAATGTATCAGTCATATCCGTACCAAGGCAACCTTATACTATGAGGACGAACCAACTGCTGAGCAGATTCCTGGGTTACTTGGAGGTAATCTCACCCAATTGCTCATCCCTGCACCTGAGGCAATCTTAGAATCCAATACATAGTTGATCACAAGTGTGAAAGACAGTCTTAATCATAGCCAGTGGCTGCTGTTGGTGCCAATGATGTGTGCACTGAGTTTAAGAAGGATGGATATCACTTATGCCTCACTGGAAACCATGCTGTTTCTTTTGGAAGGATGAAGGTCTTGCCCCTATCTGTATATTCTGATTCTCTCTGTGTCTTCTGCTTTTACTCCACCTAGGAACCCCATTCAACAACCAAGATAACCTCAAGTCCAGCTCTAGAAATGGGAGCTCCCAACAAGCTCAGACACCTCCTTGTTGGTTGCTAAAGCAAGCTCCCAACTGGACCCCCATCTTGGCAACCTGACTGCTTCTAGTTGACTTGATGCTTTGTGTTTGATGAGGTAATCAGTTCTCCAAGAGACCCATGGACTATTCAGAAGAAAGGAAATAAACTTTGCATGTTCCACACTCTATCATTGTCCACATGCAAGGGAAAAAAAACAACCCCAAAACAAAAAAAGTTCCTTGTTCTAATACACTGATGTGCTTTGCACAATTCAAACAAGAGTGTTGAAAGGTAATTTCTCCCATCTCATCTGGTCACAGATCTGTCCTTCAGGCAAATACTCCTTGAAGTCTTTGACATATAACTGCTCAGCAAATCATTAGTATGAAAATGCTGATGCTCACATAGTTTCTCCACTGTCTAATAACAGGAAAAGGAGACATGCAAACCCTGGAGATTTTCTATCTTCTGTTCACCATTTCCAAACAATGTCGCTGTTCATAGTTACAAACCGCCAGTTCCCCACATACCAATCACTACATAAAACTCTCTGAGACATTTCACCTAAGTCCAGCTCTCTTAGACCTCTTGAAGATTTGCTATTCATCCAAGAAATAAGGAAGAGGGAAGGGAAAGATGTCTCAGTGGGTAAGGATGTTTGCTGGGAGATGGTGGCGCTTAAAGGTGCACCTGCCTTTAATCCCAGCACTCGGGAGGCAGAGGCAGAGGCAGAGGCAGAGGCAGAGGCAGAGGCAGAGGCAGAGGCAGGGGCAGGGGCAGGGGCAGGGGCAGGGGCAGGGGCAGGGGCAGAGGCAGGGGCAGAGGCAGGGGCAGAGGCAGGGGCAGAGGCAGGGGCAGAGGCAGGGGCAGAGGCAGGGAGAGGCAGGGAGAGGCAGGGAGAGGCAGAGAGAGGCAGAGAGAGAGGCAGAGAGAGAGGCAGAGAGAGGCAGAGAGAGGCAGAGAGGCAGAGAGGCAGAGAGGCAGAGAGGCAGAGAGGCAGAGAGGCAGAGAGGCAGAGAGAGGCAGAGGCAGATGGATCTCTGAGTTCGAGGCTAGGCTGGTCTACAGAGTGAGTTCCAGGACATCCAGGACTACACAAAGAAACATTGTCTTGAAAAACAAAACAAGAGTCTTTGTTGCTGCTCTTTACAGAGTTTGTTCCACAGAGCCTCTCAGGTGACTCACAACTGCCTACAACTGCAGTTACATAGGACCTATCTCTCTCTTCTGTCTTCTGCAGATACCTACATCTGCTGTACACACACACAC